>CANSZD010003598.1:0-127477 GCA_947648045.1 Beta corolliflora
AAAAGAATTATGACTATAAATTATTCACTTAGCTTAATGAGTTATGTTAGTCAAGCTTGATTAATGGAGGCCTAATTTTAGTTATATCGATTTGTAAGCTATCTAATTGAATTAGTTTGATCAATTAAAGTTTGCCAATTAGTTTAGTGGAATGGATTCGATTAGGAAAGTCGATTGATTGGGTCTCCTCTATTTTTGTAGAGGAATGGTTATTATTATGAATTCTTATCGTAGGGTGATATCATGAAATTCAGTCATGGAGTTTGAGTTAATCAAAAGTTAACTTGTGAGATATCTGGCCATTTGACCCTAAAAGAATGATGAGTCGAGGCTTGGTGTTCGAAATAGTTTTATAAAAGGGATCGACTAATCATTGCATAATATGTAAATTATTCGAGATAGCTTTAATTAATTATAAACCAGATCATCGAAAATGTGTTAAAGCGTGATATCACTTCAATATATGTAAGGATTTATAGAGTAAAGTCGATTGCTTGACTCCTTGTCCACAAAGGTAAGTTAGTGCGTGAGTTTATATACGTTAGCAAACACGAGTGTGAATATATCAAAGGAGGCCTCGAATATATAGTCGCCGGGTGATTTTGTAATTAAAAATGATGTTGACTCGCTTTATCTAGTCACTGATGAGTATTTGGTTCACTAATAATGGGTTGTTATTGATTACTTACCTCCGGCTTCATATTAATCTACACACTTACAATTTGGACACTATTCACAAATTTCCCTCGACTATCACTGCGGAATTATGGTTAAGAAAAAATATAGTCATGTGGGGTCTTGTTTGATTCGGTCTCGATATGTAGTTTTAGAATATCGAATTTTATATATTTTTTACAAATACAAAAGTAGAGATATAAAGGCTCAAAGTAGTGCATCAGATGCGTGAAAAGTGTAAGTGTGTAGATTAATATGAAACGGGAGGTAGTAATGTGAATTAGAATCCAACATAATTTATATCATGAATCATATTACAAATATTTCCAATCAACCTTTGATCCATGAATCTCAAGTCGTGAAGTTTAAGCTAACTCTCCTTAGTTAATTCTAAGTGAGAGACCGACACGAGTATTGTTGGTGTTTGATAATTGTTATCATCATTATCTGAGATTGAGTCTACATCGATAATTATGAAGTGCAAAAGTATATAAACAATTTATATGCAAAGAAATGTGTTGTATGGAATTGGTTTAGTAACTCTCGTTAGTTAATTCTAGCCGAGAGACCGCTTGTTATTGTTGTTGGTACCGACCATATATGACGCTTATAAGTTGTGGTAGTTTATAATTTTATGATTTGCATTGAATTGAATATGTAAAGCATATTTGTATTAGTCTTGATATACCTATAAGGATACTATGTTAAGTGATTATGGTTCTTCTAAGCTAACTCTCCTTAGTTAATTCTAAGTGAGAGACCGACACGAGTATTGTCGGTGTTTGATAATTGTTATTATCATTATCGAGATGAGTCTACATCGATAATTATGAAGTGAAAAAGTATAAACAATTTATATGCAAAGAAATGCGTTGTATGGAATTGGTTTAGTAACTCGTTAGTTAATTCTAGTCAGAGACCGGTTGTTATTGTTGTTGGTACCGACCATATATGATTGCTTATAAGTTGTGGTAGTTTATAAGTTTATGATTGATATTGAATTGAATATAAAAGCATATTTGTATTAGTCTTGAAATACCTATAAGGATACTATGTTAAGTGATTATGGTTCTCTAAGGAGAAGTCTACTTGGGTTTGGCTTGTTGTACAAAAGTTATTAAGAATTATTATAACTTTGGATGAGTTCCAAGAATGATCCTGATTGTGCTATGAATGATAATCGAAAGAAAGCTAAAGGGGAAAGTAGCCTCGTCTCGAGTCGATGGATGAGGTGACATGAACAAGTACCCCGGACCGTGAACCTTGGGGGTCCCCACAGGGAAACATGCCCATTGCACTGTGGGGGATAATCGGCGATATATCGGGTAATGTGAAACATGTGGATGGCCGATTGAATCGGCGGAAAATGTACTCCCGACTAGTCGCGGTTATGGCCAAAGTAAAGCGAATGGTTGGGTGACGACCCCCACCGCCTGAGTGTAAGCTTTGTCTTCCGCCACGTTCTCTTTCCCCCCCGTTAAAAGAAAGTTATCTCGAATTATGAAAGTTATATCAATAATGGATTCCCGATATGAGTCGTATCATGGTAAGTTTCGATATTTGATTCCCCGATAAGGAATCATATCGTGTAATGTAAGAATGTTTATTCAAGATTTGAATATGCATATCTATATTGGTTTCCCGATAAGGAATTATATTTTGATATTGGATTCTTGATAAGGAATTGTATCACGGTAAGTTGTTATGATACTGGATTCCCCGATAAGGAATTGTATCACGGTAAGTTGTTATGATATTGGATTCCTCGATAAGGAATCATATTTTGGTATTGATTCCCGATAAGGAATCGTGTCATGGAATGTTATCATGTTATTTAATTCCGATAAGGAGTTGGTTGTAAAGGTATAAGAAAAGATTAATATAGTATTTGAGAATATAAGTTGGATTTTCGGAATAAGTTATATAATCGATTTCTCTATTTAGAGTCGTTGGTGCTCCCGATTTTCTCTTAGTGTTGCTCACGCGAAAGCGTTGAGGTTGTTGAGTTTGGGGAGTTGGAAATATTTTATTTATTGAGATTGTAAACAAGTTTAAATTATTTCCCGCTTTAAGGTCTGTCTCTATTTTCAAAAGAAACTCCGGCGAAATTTCTAAAGAAATTTATTAAAATAGAGTTTGAGAATCGAGCATTGTTGTAATAGTTAATTAAATTGAATAGAGTTGGGATTAGAGTTCCATACTCTTCGAGGTAGTTCGGTGAGTGTGATGGTAATAGTTCGGGTTATCTCAACCGAGAGTCTCTTCCGTTGTGCTTAATCCCTTAGTAAGCTCGGTCGGGAAAATCGGTCGTTACAAATGGTATCGAGCTTGATTCTTTTAATACGTTGTGATCTTCATATCATAGCGTAGGGGTTGAAATTAGGTTTAAAGGATTGGCTAAAGCGTTAGGTTTAAATGAATCAAGCCGTTTGAGAGTTTGCGGTTATGCGTGTGCTTATCCGAATACATTTATGTGCATATCTTGTACTTTATCCGAATATTTGATAATATTTATAATGTTATCTTGTTATGACTATTTGTTATGAATGATTTGTCTTTTATATTAATTAGTTAGCGTGTGTATTTTGAGAAAACTTATATGATTTACTTAAGCAAATAAATTTCAAACGAGATCTCTGCAAATGAGATGATTGGAATACATCGCCAACAAGTTTGCCCCTTTTGCCTTCTTTGCTCCTTGATTTCGCGAGTCAAGTTGAAGTAGAGATACAAAAGATGATGGTAGAATGGAGGCTGGACGCCTGGTATCCTAGGAGCTTGAGATTTTGATTTTCTTTAAATAACTGCTTGTAAGTTTTGAGGACAAAACTTTAAATAAGGGTGGTAGTATGTAGCAGACTTATTTTTAAGAGTGTTTATTAAATGCTGATTATATTTATTAAGTTAATTATGTTCTTAAAATTCTTATTTTATTTGAGTTGTGGGGTATGATTTTTATCGGTTGTACTGTAATATATTTATTTCCGTTAATTTTATGAAGTTATTATTATTATTAATTTATATTTTGAGTTTTATGTGCAATTAGTTGAGCGGTATTTGGCCAAATAGGAAACCAACGTCGGTTTTCCATTCCCTTTCTTTGTCGGTTATTTATTTTTGTTTTGACTTTTGAAAGATAAAACCAAACCCATTTATTCTCTCTCTGGTAGCTTCTCCATCTCTCACCCAAAACCCCCAAAATCGAAAACCCCAACCCGTGAAACCCTTCTCTCCTGCATCTCTCTCTTTCGCCCGTTGCCCTCACCCCCCTTAGCTCACGGGGTTTTATCTCCTCTTCTTGGGTGTTTCCTCGCCGCCGGAGCTTTCTCTCCCTCTGTTCTCTTCGTCTTGCGTTGTGCGTGCGGTGCTGGCTGGGTTGCCGCTAACCACCGTGGTGCCTTCGCTGGTGTTTCTTTCCTCTCGTCATTGCTTGTTGCTCGCGCGTGGGCCGGCGGTTCGCCGCCGTTGTACCGCTCCCTCTCTTGCGCCGTGTTTCGCCGGGCGTCGTGGTTTTCCCCGCAGGTGGTTGTACTCCCCTGCTTCTTCCTCTCTTTGGTCATTGAGGTACTTACCCTTTCCAATCCTTTGGTGAATTGGATTTTATTCCAATTTAAGTTCTGAATATGATTATTAAACTGATTATTGAGTATGGATGTAATTAATAGAACTTATGTATTGTTGAATAGCTGCTACTTGTTGGTTGGAACTCTAATGTTGTTGTGTCAGTTGAATTATAAGTGTTATTAGATGTTGTAGTAGTTGATTATTGTAGTGTAGTGTTGTTAAATGTGTTGATTGTTGGTGGTAATTGTGAACTAAAATAACCTTTAAGTTGGATGATAATCTTAGTTGGTGTTTCTTGGTTTGGAAAAGAATTATGACTATAAATTATTCACTTAGTTTAATGAGTTATGTTAGTCAAGCTTGATTAATGGAGGCCTAATTTTATTTATATTGATTTGTAAGCTATCTAATTGAATTAGTTTGATCAATTAAAGTTTGCCAATTAGTTTAGTGGAATGGATTGGATTAGGAAAGTTGATTGGATTAGTCTCTTTTATTTTTGTAGAGGAATGGTTATTATTATGAATTCTTATCAGTAGGGTGATATCATGAAATTGAGTCATGGAGTTGAGTTAATCAAAGTTAACTTGTGAGATATTCGCTTTATATAACGCCCGTAATTTAATATAATTCTAATAATGAAACATTACCTCGATAGTACCGAGGATCGAACCAAACATTACATCCTTTATTTATTATTATATAATATAGAGTTTACAGGACATTGCTGTTGTATTCCTAATAATAGAAATACTAGGCGAAGACAAAATAAAACATGGTACTAAAATAAAATAAAACAAGATAACAACATATAGTATATTAGTCCTAATATTTTATATTTCTCACTCCGCCCATTCCCATCATCGGTACCCACAAAACAAAATATTTTATAACAGTCAACCCAAAAGGGTCCAGTACATTCCCAATACCATGTAAAAACACTTTGCAGATAATTATATAAAATAATCAGTTACGATTATATAAAATCATTTGTTATAGTTTCTCCCGATAATCTCGTGTGCACACCCCTACAATGACGTACGTCACTCCGGATAATATTTTCAGGCCTTTAGCCTCTCCCCGATACTTCCGTGTGCACACCCCTACAATGACGTACGTCACTCCATATATAATTCATTCCTCCAACACAAACCACGAACCTCCATTTTATAATACCACGAACCTCCATTTCATAATACCACGAACCTCCATTTCATAATACCACAAACCTCCATTTCAATTTATCATAGTAACATCTTTATATAACATCATTATTACCACATATCATAGTATTTTTAGAATTACCTTGTATATAAATCATAATGTGACAAATAACATTTGCATTATATACACATTTTATAAATCACAATATACCTTTACTATTAAGGCAAAACTATTACTAATACTAATAGTTTATCAAAAAAGGTTAATATAACAATACATTGTAGCAAAACAACATTAAGAAGGGGTATTCAAGAATGTACCTTAATAAGGTGTAAAAGTTAACCAAATTTCTCGTATGTTTTTCCAACAATCTTCCTCTCACTCTCTTTTTTATATCTTTCTTATTTTTATTTTTCTTTACTGTTGTGGCCTGTAAAAAAAATAGAGTGATGGCTGGTATTTATTGTCTTTGGTAGGGAGAAACCAAGTTGATTTTTGTGAGCTTAAGTCGGATAAGAATTGGTGGAGATAAACATTATTTAGCAAAGTCAACTATTACAAAGTTGCAAGCTTGTATCACTAGTTCACGTAAATGGCTATCACATATCAACATACAATCCTTTAGCTATGGCCAAGTGTCACAAATTTAATAAATCCAAAACCTACCAATATTGTATTTTGCATATTGTCTTAAAATGGGTAGCGACTGTCCGTCCTTAGGTAAAGTCATTAGTGACGATTCTAAAAACTAAATTACGTTGGTCATTAGCTTCACCGTTTATAAGTTAGGAGCTTTGTAGGTTTATGCAGTACTTACTAAAAATCCTACTAGATATATTTATAAGCTCATAAACTAGTAATTGATAATTTTATTAATCTTTGACCCTTAAAGTACTTTTATCAACTATAATGTTAATATAAATGATATATGTATGCACATATAACATGCCCCGAGCAAATGCACAAAGCCAAGGAAACACATAACTTTATCTAAAATAATCATATAAACGACAAAATAACGTATATAAGATCTTAGGGACTAGTTTATCTTATAATAATACTTTAACCTTCAATAATATATACTTTTTTTCCTGGTTATTACATTATCCCCTCTTAAAAGAAGTTTCGTCCTCGAAACTTAAAGTTAATTTACCTTAAAATAAGTGTGGGTACTTGTCTCGCATATCCTATTCGACTTCCCATGTAGCTTCGTTTCGACGTAATTAGACCATAACACCTTTACCAACGGAATTACTTTGTTGCGTAGTACCCTTATCTTTATGATCTAGAATTTGAACAGGTTGCTCTTCATAAGTCAAATCTTCTCCAACTCGAACAGGGGGTATATTAATGACATGGGATGGGTCGGTATATATCGACGTAAAAGTGAAACGTGAAACACATCATGTATTCGAGAAAATTCACTTGGGAGTGCTAATCGGTAAGCTACGTTTCCAATTTTCTCGATAATCTTAAATGGCCCAATGTATCTAGGACGAAGTTTTCTTGCTTTGCCAAACCTCACTACTCCTCTCGGTAGGGAGAAACTTTTGAAATACCGACTCACCTAAGAAAATTCTACATGTCTTCGTTTAAGGTCATCATAACTTTTCCGATGACTTTGTGCGCTTCCTCATTTTCTCCGAATGATTCGAACCTTGTCGGATGTTTTTTATATCATTTCGAGTCCGATTATCTTCAATTCATCTATATCGCTCCAACATAAAGGGGTTCTACATTTCCGTCCATATGGAGCTTCATAAGGTGCCATATCAATGCTAGCATGGTAACTATTGTTATAGGAGAATTCTATTACTCGGCAAATACTTTTCCCATGAACCTTTAAATTCTAAAACGCAAGCTCGTAAAAAGTCTTCTAAAGTTTGAATTGTTCTCTCGGGTCCGGCCATCTCGTAGCCGGGTGAAAGGGCTGTGCTAATGTTCGCTTGTGTACCCAATGCTTTCTCGTAACTTTTGCCAAAACTTAGACACATATCGGGAATCTCGATCGACACAATAGAGCTAGGTACTCCATGAAGTCTAATAATCTCTTCAATATACTTTCTTGCTAATCGCTCAAGATCCCAAGTATTATGAATTGCTAAGAAATTAGCACTTTTTGTAAGCCTATCCACTATGACCCATATAGAATTCATCCCTTGAGGAGTTGTTGGTAACCCCATAACTAAATCCATTGCTATTGACTCCCATTTCCAAGTGGGTATATCCAAAGGCTGCAAAAGTCATGAAGGGCGCTGATGTTCTATTTTTACTTGTTGGCAAGTCAGACATTTGCCAACGAATTCTGCAAACATTCCACAAAGATCTTTATACATCTTATTTCCACCTGGATGTACAGAGTAAAGGGTATTATGTGCTTCATTCATGATTCTCCTTTTTAAATCTATCTGATTCGGTACACACAAACGTCCTTGAAAACGAAGTGATCTATCATCTTGTATCACAAAACCGGCCTCTTTCCCAATCAACACTCTTTCATGAATCTTTTCTAATTGTGGATCCGTTTTCGCAACTCCTTAATTTCTTCACTCAAGGTCGGTTTGATTTCTAAGGTCGCTAAACATCCTTCCAAATCACCTACAATCATCTCAATTTCTAACCTCTGAAGTTCTCTTTGGGGTAACAGTGAATGGTAAGTGAGTTAAGGGTAGCGTAATTTTTCCGACTAAGAGCATCGGCTACCACATTGGCCTTTCCGAGGTTGATATTGAATATCCAATTCATAATCCTTTATAAATTCTAACCACCTTCGTTGTCTCATGTTTATATATTTCTGGGTGAAAATGTATTTAAGGCTTTTATGGTCTGTGTAAATTTTACACTTAACCCCATATAGATAATGTCTCCAAATTTTCAATGCAAAAATAATGGCGGCAAGTTCAAGGTCATGGGTAGGGTAATTCTGCTCGTGAGGTTTTAACTGACGAGATGCATAAGCTATCACTTTCCCATGTTGCATCAACACACATCCCAGCCCTTGTCCGGATGCATCACTATATATTTCTAAACCTTCGGTACCACTAGGAAGAGTAAGAATTGAGCTGTGGTAAGACGGAAATTTCAGTTCTTGGAATGCTACTTCACACTTGTCACTCCACTCAAACTTCGTAGTTTTTCTTAAGAGGTTTGTGATAGGTTGAGCAATTCCGGAAAAGTTTTCTACAAATCGACGGTAATATCCTCGCTAACCCTAGGAAACTTCGTACTTCGACACATTGGTGGGTCGAGACCAATTAATGATTGCTTCTACTTTCGGGAATCTACTTGCACACCTTCCCTAGACACAACATGCCCTAGAAATGCTATTTTATCTAACCAAAATTCACACTTTTTAAATTTTGCAAATAACTGGTTCTTTCTCAGAGTTTCCAGAACTATTCTCAAATGTTCCTCGTGCTCTTTCTTATCTTTGGAATACACTAAAATATCGTCAAGAAACACAATAACAAAATGATCTAGATAAGGTCCGAAAACTCTATTCATAAGGTCCATAAATACAGTGGGGCATTGGTAAGTCCAAAAGGCATAACAAGAAACTCATAATGTCCGTACCTCGTTCTAAAAGCCGCTTTTTGAAATATCTAAAGGTCCGATTCTTAATTGATGGTATCCGGATCGTAAGTCTATCTTTGAAAATACCGACGCACCTTGTAATTGGTCAAAGAGGTCATCAATACGAGGCAAAGGATATTTATTTTTAATGGTTATCTTGTTAAGTTCTCGATAGTCTATACATAACCTTAGGGTTCCATCTTTTTCTTTATAAATAGAACGGGTGCTCCCCACGGTGATAGACTCTGGTCTAATATATCCTTTTTCCAATAACTCATCAAGTTGTATCTTTAATTCCTTTAATTCTGCAGGTGCCATTCTATATGGTGCTTTTGAGATAGGTGCTACCCCTGTACTAATTCAATGGTGAAATCAATTTCTCTTTGCGGAGGCATATTTACAATTTCCTCGGGAAAGACATCTTGGAATTTTCTAACAATAGTGATGTCGGAGATTTTAGGTTCGATTTTTCAGCACTAACAACATCACAAAGGTATCCTTCACAACCTTGTCTCAACATCTTTCGTGCTTGAAGAAAAGAAATGATTCTAGATTCCGTGTTGTCTTATTATTCGAAATATGACTATCTTTTCTTCGGAATTTACTAAGGTTACGATTGCTTTTGACGTCTACTATGGCACGGTGTTTATTCATCCAATCCATTCCTAAGATAACATCAAATCCCTTAAGGTCAAATTGAATTAGGTCGGCATGAAATATATTTTCCTCTATGCTTAAAGGACAATTTTTATATATAGTTTGACATGGAATAATATTTCCTGTAGGGAGGCTAATGCAAAATTCTAAATTTGACTCACTAGGATTCAAATGCAAATTTTTAGACATGGTAATGGATATAAACAAATGGGATGCTCCTGGTATCAAATAAAACATGTATCGGGAAAGAGTGTATATAAATGTTACCCGTAACTACTTCACTTGAGTTTTCGACCTCTTGTAGATTTATCATAAACACACGACCGGAGGTTGGATTTTGACGTTGGATAGCTCCACCTTGATGTTTAAAGGTAGGTTTTGAGGTATAGGGATTAGGTGCGTTACTTTTGTATTTGGCATTCTACCTCTCTATAAAGGGCAATCCTTTCTTAAGTGACTTGTACTCCCACAAGTATAACAACGATTATTTGCAAACCTACACTTTTCGCTTGGATGGTTGAAATAACCACATTTGGCACAAGGGGGGTTTTAGATAGTGGATTGGAGGTACAAAGGGTTTTGCATTCCCGATGTTAGGCCTTTTTAAAAATTCCTATTTATAGTACGTGTTCCTTCCCACTTCCTTTTATGCACTCGCATCTTCTACCTCTCTTTCTTTAATTATTCTCTCGGCATTTGCCGCCTTATCATACATCTCTTGGTAGCTATGACAACTATGGGTGGAAAGTCGGTCACGGAGTTCCCAATTAAGACCCCCTCTCAAACTTATTCATTCTTAACTCCTCATTTGCTACCGGGTGTGGTGCAAATCGAGACAATTCCATAAACTTTGGTGCATACTCCATAAATGCACCTATTGTCTTGCTCTAATTGATTAAATTCTTCCCTCTTTTCGCCTTTTCGGGGCCGATGGGTAAATTTTTGCTCTCATAAGATCTTTCAACCGAGTCCATCCAAAATCTTCATTATTTCTCCTTTCCTTCACAGGTTTCCCACCACAGATCCGCTCGCCCAACTAGATAATAAATAGCAAATCCTACTTTCCATTTTTCGGGACAATTTGTAGCATCAAACAATTTATCCATACTTCTTACCCAATCCTCAAATTCTACCGGGTTAGGTTTTCCATCATAGGTTTTAGGATTATAACTAGCCATTTTTCTAAAATACATTGCACTTTCTTCTTCTTCATGGTTTTTGTTGTTTTTAAGCATTTCAAATAAAAGTGATGTGACTTCCTTAACATTTCCCTCTCCGTTATCATGGTTTGGGACTCGGCTTGGTTCTCTTGTGTAGATTGGTTAATTACGAGATTTCATTATCCTAAATACATACAAAATTGAAGTTAAAAAATCGAATTGTAGTTAGGTTAGTATAGCATTTGTGAAATAAATAGGAGCATTATAAACAAACAAACACACACCTACATATATATATATATATATATATATATATATATATATATATATATATATATATATATATATATATATATATATATATATATGTATATATACATGGAATTATACATAGCACGCTTAGTACATAAACCAAACCTATTCCTATTCAACCATCCGATAGGGTGAAAACAACAAAATATACACCCTACATCACCTTAAGCCGAGTGTCAACATATATATACGTACAAAAATGGTTGACACCTAACATATAAAAAAGTTTCTTCAACTTGATATCTTCCTTACTCGTCACCATCCTCTCCTGGTGCATCCCGGTCCTTATTGAGATCAATACTTCCACATGATTCTGTCTCATCATCGGAGACAAATACCATGTGGTCCCTCTCATAAGCTAGCAGTTTTCCGGATAGTTCTTCAAAAGCTCGGGGTCCATCTTGGCCTACCTAATCCAAACCTTAAGTATTTCTCCCAATTTGGAAATCCATTAACAAGTAGGTCACTATACTTATTCTTAAAGGAGCCCCACGAAGCATTCATTGGAAGTGTTTCAAGTAAAGCGAAAGTAAAATAAGGTGTAGTCATACCACATTCAGGGAAGTGAGTATTAAACGCATTAATAGCTCTCGCTAAACGGTTAATATGATCCATGACACTATAGTCAGGATCCATCGTTAGTGCTCGTGGAGCAATTGGCCCTGCCATCTTAAGATAACAAAAACACATGATAAATATCATAAAATAACATCAATAAGCAATAAACCATAAATACCCCCAACCCTTTCTCTAAAATAGGTTACTAATGTAACTATTAATATTTTATTACATTTACTTTTATTTGTAATATTATATTATTTTTAAACGTGGCTCGATACCAAACCGTAACACCCGTAATTTTATATAATTCTAATAATGAAACATTACTCGATGGTACCGAGGATCGAACCAAACATTACATCCTTTATTTATTATTATATAATATAGAGTTTACAGGACATTACTGTCGTATTCCTAATAATAGAAATACTAGGCGAAGACAAAATAAAACATGGTACTAAAATAAAATAAAACAAAACAAGATAACAACATATAGTATATTAGTCCTAATATTTTATGTTTCTCACTCCTGCCCATTCCCATCACTGGTACTTGAAAGCAAAACATTTTATAACACTCAACCCAAAAGGGTCCAGTACATTCCCAATACCATGTAAAAACACTTTGCAGATAATTATATAAAATAATCAGTTACGATTATATAAAATCATTTGTTATAGTTTCTCCCGATAATCTCGTGTGCGCACCCCTACAATGACGTACGTCACTCCGGATAATATTTTCGGGCCTTTAGCCTCTCCCCGATACTTCCGTGTGCACACCCCTACAATGACGTACGTCACTCCATATATAATTCATTCCTCCAACACAAACCACGAACCTCCATTTTATAATACCATGAACCTCCATTTCATAATACCACGAGCCTCCAATTCATAATACCACGAACCTCCATTTTAATTTATCATAGTAACATCTTTATATAACATCATTATTACCACATATCATAGTATTTTTAGAATTACCTTGTATATAAATCATAATGTGACAAATAACATTTGCATTATAAACACATTTTATAAATCACAATATACCTTTACTATTAAGGCAAAACTATTACTAATACTAATAGCTTATCTAAAAAGGTTAATATAACAATACATTGTAGCAAAACAACATTAAGAAGGGGTATTCAAGAATGTACCTTAATAAGGTGTAAAAGTTAACCAAATTTCTTGTATGTTTTTCTCACAATCACCGCCTCTCACTCTTTTTTATATCTTTCTTATTTTTATTTTTCTTTACTCGTTGTGGCCTCGTAAAAAAAATAGAGTGATGGCTGGTATTTATAGTCTTTGGTAGGAGAAAACCAAGTTGATTTTGGTGAGCTTAAGTCGGTTAAGAATTGGTGGAGATAAACATTATTTAGCAAAGTCAACTATTACAAAGTTGCAGCTTGTATCCCTAGTTCACGTAAATGGCTATCACATATCAACATACAATCCTTTAGCTATGGCCAAGTGTCACAAATTTAATAAATACAAAACCTACCAATATTGTATTTTGCATATTGTCTTAAAATGGGTAGCGACCGTCCGTCCTTAGGTAAAGTCATTAGTGACGATTCTAAAAACTAAATTACGTTGGTCATTAGCTTCACCGTTTATAAGTTTGGAGCTTTGTAGGTTTATGCAGTACTTTCTAAAAATCCTACTAGATATATTTATAAGCTCATAAACTAGTAATCGATAATTTTATTAATCTTTGACCCTTAAAGTACTTTATCAACTATAATGTTAATATAAATGATATATGTATGCACATATAACATGCCCTGAGCAAATGCACAAAGCCAAGGAAACACATAACTTCATCTAAAATAATCATATAAATGACAAAATTAGGTATATAAGATCTTAGGGACTAGTTTATCATAAAATAATACTTTAACCTTCAATAATATATACTTTTTTTTCCTAGTTATTACGCTTAATTGACTCTTAAAAGAATGATGTGAGTGGTTAGTGTTGGAAATAGTTTTATAAAGGGATTGACTAATCATTGCTAATAATATGTAAATTATATTCGAGATAGTTTAATTAATTATAAACTAGATCATCGAAAATGTGTTAAAGCGGGATTTCATTTCAATATATGTAAGGATTTATAGAGTAAAGTCAGATTGGTTGATCAGTGTTCACAAAGGTAAGTTAGTGCGTGAGTTTATATACGTAAGTAAACACGAGTGTGAATATATCAAAGAGACCTCGAATATATAGCTGGGTGATTTTGTAATTAAAAATGATGTTGACTCGTTTTATCTAATGATGAGTATGGTTCACTAATAATGGGTTGTTATTGATTATGTGAATTAGAATCCAACATAAGTTATATCATGAATTATATTACAAATATTTCTAATTAACCTTTGATCCATGAATCTCAAGTCGTGAAGTTTAAGCTAACTCTCCATAATTAATTCTAAGTGAGAGACCGATTACTGAGTATTGTTGGTGTTTGATAATTGTTATTATCATTATTGAGATGAGTCTACATCGATAATTATGAAGGGTAAAAGTATGTAAACAATTTATATGCAAAGAAATGCGTTGTATGGAATTGGTTTAGTAACTCTCGTTAGTTAATTCTAGCTGAGAGACCAGTTGTTATTGTTGTTGGTACTGACCAGATATGATTGCTTATAAGTTGTGGTATTTTATAAGTTTATGATTGGTATTGAATTGAATATAAAAGCATATTTGTATTAGTCTTGAAATACCTATAAGGATATTATGTTAAGTGATTATGGTTCTCTAGGGAGAAGTCTACTGGTTTAGCTTGTTGTACAAAAGTTATTAAGAATTATTATAACTATGGATGAGTTCCAAGAATGATCTGATTGTGCTAAAGGGGAAAGTAGCCTCGTCTGAGTCGACGGATGATGTGACATGAATAGTACCCCATGGACTGTGAACCTTGGGGGGCCCCACAAGGAAACATGCCCATTGCTCTGTGGGGGGATAATCGGGCGATATATCAGGTAATGTGAAACATGTGGATGGCTGATTGAATCAGCGGAAAAAATGTACTCCGAACTAGTCGCGGTTATTGGCCAAAAGTAAAGCGAATGGTTGGGTGACGACCCCCGCTGTCGGAGTGTAAGCTTTGTCTCCTCCGCCGCGTTCTCTTTCCCCCTGGTTAAAAGAAAGTTATCTCGAATTATGAAAGTTATATCAATAATGGATTCCTGATAAGGAGTCGTATCATGGTAAGTTTCGATATTGGATTCCCGATAAGGAAATTTTATCAGGTAATGTAAGAATGTTTATTCAGTATTTGAATATGAATATCTATATTGGTTTCCTGATAATGAATCATATTTTGATACTGGATTCCTGATAAGGAATTGTATCACGGTAAGTTGTTATGATACTGGATTCTTGATAAGGAATTGTATCACGGTAAGTTGTTATGATATTGGATTCCTGATAAGGAATCATATTTTGGTATTGGATTCCCGATAAGGAATCGTGTCATCGAATGTTATCATGTTATTTAATTCCTGATAAGGAGATGGTTGTAAAGGTATAAGAAAATGATTAATATAGTATTTGAGAATATAAGTTGGATTTCTGGAATAAGTTATATAATCTATTTCTCTATTTAGGAGTCGTTGGTGCTCCTGATTTTCTCTTGCTTTTGCTCCGCGAAAGCGTTGAGGTTGTTGAGTTTGGGAGTTGGAAATATTTTATTTATTGAGATTGTAAACAGGTTTAAATTATTTTCCGCTTTAGGGTGGTCCTATTTTCAAAAGAAACTCTGCCGAAATTTCTAAAGAAATTTATTAAAATAGAGTTTGAGAATCAGAGCATTGTTGTAATAGTTAATTAAATTGAATAGAGTTGGGATTAGAGTTCCATACTCTCCGAGGTAGTTCGGTGAGTGTGATGGTAATAGTTCGGGTTATCTCAACCAGAGTCTCTTCCGTTGTGCTTAATCCTTAGTAAGCTGGTCGGGAAAATCCGGGGGTTATTGCGTACTAACTGAATTAACCGCCGTCAGTCATTAAGGGCATTTTGATGTATGACCAAGAAACTGAGGGGTACCTGGTGAATTTTAAAAGTGCGAGGGTACCTGGTGAATAAACCGAAAACTCGGAGGTACTTGGTGAAAAAACCGTTGTTATTACCATTAATGTGTTAGATTTCTAACTACTTGTGTGACTCTTTTAATGAGATATAATTACAAGATCTTATTATATCTATGTTGAAATAATAAACAATGATATTATCTTGAATTCATGGTTAAGCTCTCACTTTTTATTTCAAAGGTCACGTGTTCGATACTACACAACATGGCACATAGAATTTCTTAGTAACGCCTTTTAATATATTAATATTGATTAGTGAGCGTCCAGGGTGATGACTTGGGTTGTTACTTTTCGTAACCTTTTGTCTAGTGAGGAAAATTGACGTAATGATATGATAAGTAATTGCATGATATTTTGAAAAATATAAACCCTTAAAAGTTTGGGAGTGAAAGCAATAACTTAACTTTCTATAAGGAACTGGAGTAAGAGTATATGTCTATAATAGTCTCTTGTTATCTATATAATTATCTAAAACCAAATTCAAAGTCCTATGTGGAATCCTCGCAATCATCAAGTAATTTTAGAGCACTTAAAAAAGTAAAAACTCTCTAATAGAGTCTCCATGTGGCAATTACCACTAATTTTTAAATTGATTGATACTTATTGTCCTTTGATTTCGGCTAGTTACCACTAATTTTTAAATTGATTGATACTTATTTCCTTATGAACAGATTATGGAAATCGTTAATATGTCAAATTTTAATTGGATTGACAATTGATTCCTTCAATCAAGCAATCAACTATATTTAGACATTCATATCTATTAATAAACCAAAGCATCTTGCTAATCACCTTAATTTTGGTAATCGAAGATATTACACGATTTACAATTTAATATGATTGACAATTGATTCCTTCAATCAATCAATTAAGTATATTTAAAAATAGTATCGTTTTAATTTGGTAATTTAGGCTCTAATTATGGCAGAGTATTTTTTTTCAATGCTATATATAAGCTAATATATGTCATGCTCATTTCTATTCAAAATTCATTCCAATCCAAAAATTATTTCTTCACACAAATTCGTAAAGTCATACAATACATAGTTACATCACAATTTGATATGACCTCTCCATCAAAGCAAGAAGCAGATATGTTCAAGTTCTAATGACTATCTACAACGCAATATTGTTTTATAATCACAATTGAAGAAAGGAATTATGCCAAATTTTGCAATTACAGGGATCATCCACAACGCAAGATTATTTTGGGTTATGTATTGAAGTATTCTACATTATTTAAATTTTATAGTTGTTGATAAGGAAGTAGTACAATCTTTTGTATTATCTTAATAATTTTTTTCTTTTAATATGAATTCAATTTCTACATTATCTAAGTTACAAAGGAGTTGATAAGTAAGTAGACTAATCTTTTGTATTAGTTTAGTAATTTTGTTTGCATATTAAGATACCACATTTTTTAAATAGGTATACATAAATTAATATAATAAGATGTGTTCGAAATAATTATTTAATAATTGTTATAATTTTTATAATATGCTCACAGTTCATATTTGTTTGATGATATAATTTGATGCCCATAAAAATATAAACTATCAGAAACAAAATTAATAAACAAAATATATGTGAATCGACTTTTAAACGATGAATAAAGTATGAAACAGTAAATGATTTATTTAAAATTTACTATTTTATCCAACAAATAAATATATTACTAAATATCATATAAATCAGATATGTACATACTAGAAATAACTATATCATATATGGATCAATATAATATATATTTTTACGGTTTATATATTGTTTATTTATAGTAAATATTAAATTTATAATCATTTTAGGCAGGATATTAGATATATGATAGGCTTATTTTAGGCATGAAATCACGTGATTGATAGTTTATAATATCATAGTTTTTTCACTAAATAACAAATGTTTCTAAACGAAATTAATTGAGATATCAAAGGCAATAAATCAAGTAATTGATTGAAACATCAATATCAATTGATATATCATAGAGATAAAACCATATAATTGATTGATAAATCGACATTAATGGTTGTATCAATTAATGGTAGTTTTGATATAGTATTTTGTACATTAGCTAATTATTTTATTACCAATATGATTGCTAATATGAAATGATAATTTGTTATATTATTTTAATTTTTTTTATAATTTAAACCAACAAATATATATACTATTATTTAGCATTTAAATCGGATATATAAATATGTTAGAAATCACGTAAAGGAAATCAAGTGAGATATCATAATAATAAATTCAATTAATTGTTGTATAGTGAAACCCTTATTTACATTTTCTATCTATTTTATTGTGAATAATTAGAAAATATGTACATCAAATAAACCATCAATTCCCTATTATGTTCATCAAATATACCATCAATTCCATATTATATATTACTATATTGCTTTTACATTTTATACTGTTAATTATTATGGTTATCTTAGGTTACTTATTATATTATGCATACGTCATAGGTTATAACTAATGTTGCACGACCATAATAAATAAATTTAGGCTATCTAAGAGCTTGTTAATTGATTTTCATGACTAATGATGAACAATGTTAGAACAAGTTGATTTGATTTATAAATCTATATTAACTAAAGTGCATAATACAAAAACAACACTCTAATATAATCTAATCTGACTATAGCTTTTTGGGGTTGAATAATAATGATTCAGTTGCCTTAAATATAAACAACCATTTTTGTTAAGTAGTTTTGTTATAATTGGTCATTTTAATGGAAAGTACTACTCTATTTTAAACTCATTTATGAGAGACGTAAAAAATACATTACATGTACAAATAAATATCACACCTTTTTTATTGGGTTTTTCGGATCTTTTTATGGAAAATAGATTACTTGCCAAAATTAAATCAATAACATAAAAATAATTAGAACCGAAATCATTATCCTTTTTTGGCCGAAAATAGATAGATATTTTGGTTGGTTTTGGCTGGATCTTTTATGGGAAATGATCTTTATAATTTTTGGATACTATCTCCTTAAAATCGTTGGATATTAAATATTATTTCCTATAATTTTAGAAAATAATTAGCAATTTGATTGACTTAAATTATGTAAAATTATATATAAACCTTAAGCATATTCGATTAACGTAATTGTAGAACATATGCTACCAACCATATGATTAAATAAAGTAAGTACGTAAATCATGCTAATTTTAAAATGCACGTTTTCAAGCTTAGATAAATTTAAATCAATTGACCCAATTAAAATTAATTATAAAATTTACAAAGTAAGAATAAAATCTCTAGTTAATTCTGTATATTTTTTGTTTGTTTTGGTACGTTATTTTTCTGTCAAAAAAAAATAAAATAAGCTCAAATTTGACGATTCATTTTCTAACTGATGAAGGACTCTTTAAATTGGCTTAATCTGTGAGGAAGTTAGAAAAAAACCTTAGCCGCTATCCCCTCCTCTCCTTTCTCTATCCTCTTTTCACAGAAAACCCTCTAGAGGGGCTGCCATGGATGTTTTCGTCCATGGTAAGCCCCTCTTTCTCTCCTTTTTGCAGTTTCAAGTTTATTTTCTTGTTTTTTTCGCTTTTTTTGCGCTTTTAATAAGTCCCATCTCGTGTGATGGCTTTAGTCTCCTTTATGGTTTTTGTAGTCACCCCCTTCACGGCGGGTCTATTAGTTTGGTTTCTTTGTGTGTTAGCGGGGTTTGGACCCTGACTCCAGTTGAAGGTTGATTTGTTGATAGGATTTTGTGCGGGATTGCAACGGCGGTCAGTACTTCGCGTACAATCAGTTGAATCAACTCTAGTTCTACATCAAAACTACATCAGATCGTTAGCCCCCCTCGTAGAAGGCTGCATCAGACAGCGATGTGAAAGAGGGTATTTAGAAGGGTTATTTCTGCTCAACGATCGCGGTTTTGCCATATTAGAATTAAGTTTCTATCAATTTGATGTGTATTTTTCAGTTTCTGACTTCTATTGTAGATGTCGTATGACTTTATATTAATGAATGAATTTTCACTTCAAAAAAAAAAAAATTGGCTTAATCGGGCAAATCTTTGCTATCATGGATTTGCAATGAGGAGCCATTTGTAGATTAGAAAATTCTAAATTATATGAGTTTAAAGTCATGAATCTTTCATCATTAAACAACAAAAAATATGAAGTAATAGCAATGCTCTCAATAAACAGTTGAGTAACCAATTCCTAACAAAGGTGAAGGTTTAGATCGTTTAAGAGTTGGCTATACACCCAAATAAATTCTCATAATATAACTTACAATTTAGATAGTTTAAGAGCTAGCTATACATACAAATAAATTCAAAATCCCATTCTAATAATTTTAAAGATGTTTTGCACCCATAAGAAAAAAATTCAAAAAATAGCCATGAATTTACATGTGATTTTTTTTATCTACTAGAAAGTAAATCAACTTGAATGGTCAATTTTCATAAACCCTAACTTTTTTGAAGAAAAAGAAATACAACTATTTTCTTCCTCACGATAATAGGGCATAAGTTCCAGAGGGAAGCTTAAAGTGAACACATCTAATTCACAAACTAAACAATGTATAACTATGGGTGCCTAAATCCTTAATAAAATCAAACAATAAATCTTATGTTAAAAGTTAAAACCTAATATTACAGGTAAATCAATTTTAAAAGCATATATGAGCGCATTTGATTAAATAACACAGATGAAGCAATGAACAAATGCCAAAAAAAAATATAGTAAAAATGAAAAAAACAATCAAGACAAAGTATAATGAATTTTGTAGTTGAAGGGAGAATAATAGCATGGGCAACACAAAATATTGGAAAAAATGAGTCAAAACCCGTAAATCCTTGGCATTATAAATGAAGAATTTACAATGGCGGTTAATTTCATCCTTTTGTAAAAATCACCTTCGGTTCCATAGAGATAGCCACCTCGAACACCAAATAAACTAAACAAAAGCACGAAAAATAGAGAAGGTTAATTGTTTGCCTAAACTGTCCAAAATTGATGTATTCCTATTTAGATTCAAGGAAGAAAGGTTGAGATCAAGAATTTTGTTGGATGCTTTTTTATTAAATGGATGAGGAAATTCAGCGAAATAGAGGATGCGTAAGAGTCATGAAGATAACCTTTGGAGATAAGGGGGTAAATCTTACCTATTTTTGTGTTTGAATAGGGTATAATTTAGGGAAATAACACGTGGGACCAATTTTACGGGAAAACATGTTTAGTTACAAATTGACGAATTATCTAAAAAAAACCTAATCTACAAGAAAAAAGATATTACTTACTAATTTAATTGCACCATAAAGATAAAAGTTATTAATAAATAAATACGTCTTCCGTTCTAAAATAAATGAAATGTGGGGAGGTGGCACAGGGATTAAGCAGAAGAGAAAGATAAATAAAGGGACCCATCACCCATGTGATGAAGATTTGGGGCCAATCTAATAGGTAAACAACAATTGTATTTAATTTAATTCACCTTATTGAATAAATCTAGATGTAAAATTACCATTAAGCTAAATGTGTATAACTTTGACGCCCTTTAAGAATGTTGATTTATTGGAAATTAAAAAGCTAGTATCTTCTAAATACATAACTTAAACTTAAAAAACCGAATAGCAATAGTAACATTTTTGAATAACTATACAAATCAAACATTATGGAAATTGAAAACATACGACATTTGCATATTCAAGATATGTTATAAGTATGATCAACAAGGGAACCGGATATACCACTCTAAGGCACGAAAACTACACTTTCCTATTAGTTTAATTTCGCCCGTCTAGGATCAATGGGTTAACACGAAATAATCACTGAGATACAATGGAGAGAACAATTCACAAAGATGATCTTCTAAGTGAATCAACAAGAACTTTGTGTTTGTTGTTTGTGAAGAACACTTGAGAGAAAGAGTACAAAATTTTCTCTTAAGAGAAACAAGTTTGTTTTGTGAAAATGAAAACCGATTTCTTCAAATCACCCCCATTCGTAAAAGAAGTTAATCTTTTTATATTAACTTAGAGAGCTTAATGATGATGTGTCTATATCCTAAGTGAGTGAAAAGATACTTATTCATTCACTTAAAACATGATAAAAACTAACCATCGCAAAGCAACGGACTGAAACCATCAAAATCAAAACTCGCAGCGAAAAAAGCAAGAGGAACTGCACGGTGCGATACGGATCGCACCTCGCGACCAGGGCCAGTCGCACCTCGCGACCCGGGCCGCTCCAGCTCTTGCTCGCGTTTCCTTCCTTTTGTCCAATCTCCGTAAAACCATTCCAAACAACCTAAAGCCCATTTTACTATAGATGTTCCAACAATCCTCCTCCCGTTTATAGTATAAATGTTGAAAAGCTTATAACTTGCTATTAATCATAAACAAGACATGCTCATGTATCATGGAAATATCTTACGATTGAATTTCCACTTAGTAAAAGTATACTTTACAATAATTTCGATCATAATGATAGACAAAGCTTTGAATCATACAACCACCACAAACCATTGAAGATACTGATACACAAAAGCTTAAACTTAGTTCTTAACCTTCGACACCTATGAAGCCTTGGTGTCCATATCCATTCATAAGCGTTCCAAGTTAAGCCTTATACTTGGTGAAGCGGCCAAACCTCTAGCTCATATAGGTAAATCTTTACGAACATGCTCCTACAATTGAGCAATTATCAAAGATGATTTATTAAGAAATTAAATTCAACCTCTTAATCATTATAGAATCAAGCAGTAACCTTGGGATGTGTTAAACAAGTGCTTCCAACCTTCAAGAGAAGTACTATCCTCATTGAATTCGAGATCTAACGTTGTATTAGACATCAAATTGAGTTTTCCTTAACTATAGGTTGATCAATAGGCTTAAGACCCATCCCTTTGTTCATTTTGTTCACTAGTTCCCTTGGCAACGGTTTAGTAAATGTATCCGCCAAGTTCAAACTAGACCGAACAAAATCAATAGTTATACAACCATTCCTAATCATTTCACGTACATAGCTATGTCTCACTCCAATGTGCCTTGACTTGCCATTGTAGACTTCACTATAAGATTTAGCTATGGTTGATGCACTATCACAATGAATAGCAAGAGGTGACATAGGTTTGACCCATAAGTCATCCTCACTCAACACATTCCTTAGCCATTCCATTTCTTGGCAACAAGATGCCAATGCTATGAATTCCGATGCCATAGTTGAATCCGTTATACATGTTTGCTTCTTGGATGCCCATGAAATAGCACCTCCTCCACTTGTGGATGAATAATCTTCCTTGTTTGAAATCCAACTAGCATCTGAGTAACCTTCTAAAATAGAAGGTTCTCCTTTGTAAGTTATGACATAATCCAAGGTTTTATTCAAATACCTAAGCACTCTTCTCAATGCTTGCCAATGCGACATACTAGGATTACTAGTATACCTACTCGAGCTTGCCAATAGCAAAAGCTATATCCGGCCGTGTGCTAGTCATAGCGTACATTAAGCTTCCAATTAAGCTTGCATACTCCAATTGTGAAATAGGAGTACCACTACTCGGAACCAAGTGAACACTAGGATCCATCGGAGTAGCAAAATGAGTCGAGTTCGATTCATTAAACCTCTTGATCACTTTCTCAATGTAATGAGATTGTGACAAAGAAATTGACCCTTTACCTCTCACTATTCTAATACTAAGAATAACATCCGCTTCACCCAAATCTTTCATTGAGAAGCTAGTAGAGAGAAAGGCTTTGGTCTTTTCCACTTGTTCCAAATCAGTCCCAAAGATAAGCATATCATCAACATATAAGCAAATTATAACTCCATTATCGTTATTTTCAAATTTAATATATACACACTTACTGCATCGATTTATTTTGAACCCACTAGACAAAATAACTTTATCAAATGTTTGATGACATTGCTTAGGTGCTTGCTTAAGTCCATACAAAGATCTAACTAGTTTCCAAACCTTAGTCTCTTGTCCTTTGACTACAAAACCTTCAGGTGAATTCATGTACACTTCCTCCTCCATTTCACCATTAAGGAAGGCAGTTTTGACATCCATTTGGTGAATTACTAGACCATGAATCGCAGCCAATGCTATCAAAAGTCTAATGGCAGCTATTCTAGCAACCGGAGCATAAGTGTCAAAGTAATCGATACCATATTTTTGCCTAAAACCTTGGACCACTAACCGGGCCATATGTTTTAGAATGGTTCCATCGATATTCCTTTTTCTTACGAAAATCTGCTTACAGCCTAGTGGTTTGCAACCGGGAGGTAAATTAGCTAAAACCCAAGTATGATTTCCCATTATTGAATCCATTTCATCATTCACTGCCTCTTTTCAAAAGGCGGAATCATGAGACTTCATAGCCTCATCAAAAGTCCTAGGATCCTCCTCCACATTGTAACAATATGAAGATTGAGTCACAATTGACTCTCTTGACCCTTCAACTAAATATAGTTGAAAATCCAGTCCAAAAGAATTTATCTTTTCTAATTCTTTTACTTCTCCTAATTTTCGTTGTTGTAGTATCATGAACATTGTTAATGTCATCCACAACATTGGAACTAGTACTTGGTATCATGTCCTTTGGTCTTGGAATCGATGAGAATCGAGTCTCATCAAATATTGCATCCCTTGACTCTATCACAGTATGGATAGAAACAAAATCATTTGGCTCAATGACATAAAACCTATAGGCTTTGCTATGTTCCGCATAGCCTATAAAGATGCAATCAATTCCTTTCTCACCTATTGTTTTCCTTTTAGATTCCGTCAATTTGACGATTGCCCTACAACCCCATACCTTAAGGTAATTGAGATTAGGCTTTTTGTTACACCAAAGTTCATAAGGGGTAGTCTTATTCCTCTTATTAGGAACTCGATTTAATATATAACATGCGGTTAGAATTGCATCACCCCAAAACTCGTCACTAAGACCCGAATTAGAAAGCATGATGTTGACCATTTCTTTTAGAACCCTATTTTTTCTTTCCTTTATACCATTACTTTGAGGTGAGTATGGTGCGGTTATTTCATGAATTACACCAATGGAACTAAAATAGCTAGGAATATAATATTCACCACCCTTATTCGTTCGAAGTCTTTTAACCTTTTCATTAAGTTGAAGTTCCACTTTGGTCTTAAAAATCTTAAACTTTTCTAGTGCTTCATCTTTAGTAAATATTAAATATATGTAACAAAACCTTGAGTAATCATCAATAAAAGTCACTATATATTTTTGATTTCCCAAAGAAGGTGAGCTATGAAAGTCACACAAGTCACTATGCACCAATTCTAGCAATACCGTTTGTCTAGTCAGACTAGGATAAGGATTCTTTATAATTTTATTTAACATGCATGTCTTACACTTCTCTAACTTTAAATCGAAAGGAGGTATTAAACCTAGCTTAGACATATCATATAATCTACAATAGTTTACATGACATAGTCGATTGTGCCATAGAGAAGAGACATCAAGCAAGTAAATAGAACTAGTATCATTTGCATTAATACTAAATTTAAACATTCCATTACAATAATATCCTTGTCCTACATTATACCACCCTTAGAAACAATAAACTTGTCCGATTCAAATATAACTTTAAAACCAAATTTATTCAAGAGACCCCCCGACACTAAATTCTTTCTAACTTTCGGTACATAAACAACATCCCGGAGAGTTAAAGTCTTTCCCGAGTTTAGCAACAATTCTACTTGGCCTATACCCTTTGCTTTCACCGTAAAATCATTCCCCATATACAAGATTGGATCATCATCCAATTCTTCCAAAGACTTGAAGAAGTGCCTATTATTGCACACATGTCTAGGGGCCCCCGAATCTATCCACCAAGAATCATCAACCTGCACAACCATAATTTCAGAATTCATAGCCACAAAGTTCATTTCTTTAATTACATTTATGTGAAATTTTACCTTGGTTTTGAACAACACTAGGTTGTTCATTCTTTGTCTTCTTCTTCTTCTTCCAAGAAGGAAAATTCCTTTTTAAAATGAGGTCCATTGCATACCCAACAAGTGAGGGCCTTCCTCTTTTTGTTTGCAACATTGATTTAAGAATTGTTATTATTGGATTTCTTAGTCCCACTAGACCCACCAACCTCCACCATATTCACGGTAGACTTAGGAACACTAGCAGTAGTTTCCTTAACCCCATCATGAGCCCGGATCCCTTCCTCAATAAGAAGATGGGTTCCTAATTGCTCCATGGACATATCTTCCTTCCTATGTTTCAAGGAATGCTTAGTGTCTTTCCAAGAGTATGGTAATTTATCAATGATTGAGGCAACGACAATAGCCTCATCCATCACCATACCATGTGATCTTATTTGGTTCAAAATATGTTGAATTTCATGAAATTGCTCTATAATTGGCCTATCATTAGTCATTTTATATGAATTAAAATTACTAACACGAAATTTCTTACTTGAAGCATCTTCCGTAATATACTTGGCCTCAAGAGCATCCCAAAGTTCCTTTGCACTCTCCACATTTTGGTAAAGATCAAACAAAGTGTCAGAAAGAGAGTTGAGGATGTGACCCCGGCAAATGTAGTCATCATTCTCCCACTTTGTTCTCTTCCTTATAGTCTCCAAGGTCTCTTCCTCTCCATCTTGTGGCAACGGTGGCATGGGTGTTGTAAGTACGTACACCACATTCAAAGTTGTCAACAAGAAATGCATCTTCTTTTGCCATCTACGATAACCCACTCCTTCGAACTTGTCCAACTTTTGGAAGTTCATAGTCATGTCTTTGAGTGATTGAGCCATATCCGAAAATGAAGAAAATTAAACTAATAGATTGTTATAAGTATGATCAACAAGGGAACCGGATATACCATTCCAAGGCACGGAAACTACGCTTTCCTATTAGTTTAATTTCACCCCTCTAGGATCAACGGGTTAACACGAAACAACCAATGAGATACAATGGAGAGAACAATTCACAAAGATGATCTTCTAAGTGAATCAACAAAAAATTTGTGTTTGTTGTTTGTGAAGAACACTTGAGAGAAAGAGTACAAAATTTTCTCTCAAGAGAAGCAAGTTTGTTTTGTGAAAAATGAAAATTGATTTCTTCAAATCACCCCATTTGGAAAAATTTAATCTTTTTATATTAATTTAGAGAGGTTCATGATGATGTGTCTATATCCTAAGTTAGTGAAAAGATACTTATTCATTCACTTAAAACCGGATAAAAACTAACCATCGCAAAGCAACGGACTGAAACCGTCAAAATCAAAACTCGCAGCGAAAAAGGCAGTAGCGAATCGCACGGTGCGATACAGATTGCACCTCACGACCAGGCCAGGTCGCACCTCGCGAAAGAGGTCGCACCTCGCGACCTGGGCTGCTCCAGCTCTTGCTCGCTTGCTCGCGTTTCCTTCCTTTTGTCCAACCTCCGTAAAACCATTCCAAACAACCTAAAGCCCATTTTACTATAAATGTTCCAACAAGATATCCATCCCATTAATATATCTCTACTACCATACCTATCTTGTATTTTTTTCAAATCATCATTTTAAAATTGAAAAAAAGTCTGAAATCGTATAACTTCTTGCCGTAACATAGAAGGAGAAGTGAAAAAAGGAGAAATATAATGTAGATTGTGATATATTGTGATTTAGATGATATTTATGACTTTACACACGACAGCATCAAGCACGAAATACGACCAGTATATATAGTTAAGTATATCTTTAAATAATATTAGAACTCAAACATATTGCGAAAATTAACATTTTTCATGCAACTTACAAGGGTATAAAGCAATAAGTTCAAAATGCAAAATCTCGTCAAGTTAGTGACGAACTTAAAAATCCATTTTAGCGATAATACTAATTATTATAAATAAGTCATAAGTTATAATCGTGTAATACGTGTGGTCGTGGATCTAGGATTTTGCAGAAGATGAGTCACCACCGTTCACCGAAAAAATATCAATCAATAACCAATACATGAATTTTAAAAAATACTTCATAAAAAGTTTCGCTCCAAAAGTAATATTCCGAATTTTAACCATATCCATAAAAAAATTACTATCACAATTTTAACCATATTCATAATTTTTTTAGCCATGTCCAACATTACATTTTAAGCATATCTATAAAAAATTTCCTATTGTTTTTTTGAACAAAATTGAGTTGTATAACTTACCTTTTAGAAAAGAAACCAAAACCCGTAATTTCAGAATTGGGAAAAACAAAACAAAGTCAATACAAAGAACCCCTGAAAACTATTGCGCAAAAGAGAAAAAAGAGAGAATGAGAGAAAAAAAAGAAGAAAATATTTTCACTAAAAAAACAATTAAATTGAATACAAACTACTGCAAAATATTAAAATTATGAATTTTTCAAAAACTAACAAAATTAAAAATTAGCTAATTTTAAACAAATGGGTACATTAGTACCACAATATTAAGTTTTTAAGCATACACATCTAAAATTTTCAAATTATGCGATTGAAATTCAATAATTTAACTTACCTCCTTACAAACTAACCAAAACCATTCATCAAATTACAAAATCAAAAGAAAAAAAATCCAAAGTGAAAGAAAAAAAGGTATATATAGATTATTGGTCTCGACAAACAAGTAGTGGTGCCTGGTGGGCGGTGGCCAGCAGGTGGCTTAGTGCGATGGTGTGAGACAGCAAGAGAGAGAGAGGGTGAGCGAGAGTGCGGGAAGCGGTAGCGAAAGTGGTTACATAGCTAAGTGATAGTGGTGGTGCACATTGCCTTTTATATGAGCCTCCAAGGAAAGCAGTAGGTAGAGCGCATACTTTTTTCAATCAACTTTTCTTTTAAAAGGTGGGTCATATGATCCATCATGACACTAACAACATCAACCACTGAACATACGGGTTATAAGCCAGTTTTAAAATATCCTCAATACAAGATTATAAAACTTTGAATCACATGCTAATATTCACTACATAATTTTTAGGAGAATCATCCTAAAATCTTAAATTTATAAAGCAAAAAAATTCTCGTGCAATTTGCACTGGTGTAAAAGCTAGATGTTTAATATATATCACCATAACATTAAATTATCTTCAAATTTTGAAAGAATAAAACACATTTTTAATATACTATAAAATATCCCGTGCATTTTGCATGGGTCCACGTGGCAACATTAATTTTAAAAGTAACTTATTTAAAAAGTAACTTTCGGTGGAAAAGTCTTGGTATTTGTTGGTGATCTCGAGCGAGATATTACCGTTGTACCAAAGGGAACTAGGCAAGATATCGTGTTCGCGGCCATTAATTGATGTTACTTGTGGGATTCATGTAAGGTCCTAAGACTTCCTCGCAATGTGAGACTACAAGCAGGTTGTTCAAACGTTGTTGATGAATTACGAGAATTTTCAGAGTGGATATTAAGCGTAGGAGACGGAAAATTAGGGGGTTCTAATGATGGTGAACCCGTAATTGAGATTGCAAAAAATATCCTTATAGATCCTGGGGCAGATCCATTTTCAGCAATTGTTGATAGCACATACCCTTACCTACAAGTCATATCTGGGAAGCTAAATACTTCCAAGAAAGAGCTATTTTGGCGCCAACTAATGAGATAGTGGAGATGTTCAATCATCATGTTCTATATACCATTTTTGGAGAAGAGAAAGTGTTCTTAAGTTCAGATGCAAACAACAAAGAATTAGACAATTTTGGAGTACATGAAATTTACTTCTTGAATTCCTAAATACAATAAGATGTTCGGGGCTCCTGAGTCATAGCATACGATTAAAGGTTGGTGCGCCAGTTATGCTTCTAAGGAATATTGATCAAACATCTGGATTATGTAATGGCACGAGGTTAGTTGTTAATCATTTAGGGAATCGTGTTATTGAAGCTACTGTTATTTTCGGAAGCAATGTCGGAGATAAAGTATACATCCCAAGAATGACACTAACCCCGTCTAACTCCACCAAATTTCGTATCAGATTTTAGAGACGGTAATTTCCTTTAATGGTTTGTTTTGCTATGACTATGAATAAGAGTCAAGGACAATCTCTGTCTTATGTAGTTTTGTATCTCCCGAGACCCGTTTTCAGCCATGGTCAATTTTATGTTGCTGTTTCCAGAGTGACGAGCAAAAAGGGTATGACGATCCTTCCTTTTGATAAAGAACACGGTGTGCGTACATGTGCAACAAATGTAGTTTACAAGGAAGTGTTTGAAAACATATAAATTGATTTGGAAATTACATTTGTAATTATTGTTTTTTAACCAATCGTATACTTTATGATTTTATGATTTTGTGTAATACGGGAAGTTAAGTCTTTGTAAGTATATGACTTCTAAATTATATAATAAAGCCAAATATACTCCCGTGCATTATGCACGGGTCTAAAAACTAGTTATCATAAAAAGGTTAGGTATCTAACTACTTGTGTAAATCTTTTAATGAGATATAATTATAAGACCTTATGATATTTTATTTTAAAATATTAAATAATGGTGTTATGTTGGATTCATGGTTAACATTTCACTTTTCATTTCAAAGGTCACATGTTCGATACCTTATAACTACACAATATTATTTTTTAATTGAGGGTTTGACTTGGAAATATAACATTTCCATTAGAGCCTTAGAATAGTGACACGTGGCGCACAAACTTTTTTAGGAACACCTTTTAGTATATTAATATAGATAAGAATTTTTTGTCAAGAGGGACCTTTTAAAACATTTTGGTTGTGAGCAGAGACCCAAAAAAAAATTAATTGTGAACAGGGACCCAATTACACACTTTGTTTGTTGTTTAGGACCCATGGTCATATTACGGCAATAAAGTCAATTTTTCGGCGGTTGACTTCATCTAATCATCTTTTCCCCTCCTCAATCTCATGCGTGAGATACACCCTCTAATTTTCATTCTTTCCCCCTCAAATCCCCTCTCTCTTCAATTTCCTTCGAAAAGAAAATGGTGGCTCCATGGGAAGCTCTGCCATCTTCCGATGCAATTTGAGTAATGATGTGACTATTAAATTCGTTTTTTTTTTCCCGAAGGAAATTGAAGAGACCGAGGGGATTTGATGGAGAGGGAGAAGATGATGAAATTTGTGGTTGGGAAGAAGAATTAAGGGAGAGGGAGAGGAGTTGCCATGGCAGAAAGAGGAGAGAAAGGGGTGAGGGAGGGGTTTTTATCTCACCCGTGAGATTAAGGAGGGGAATAGGTAATTAAATGAACTAAACCGCCGGAAAGTTGACTTTATTGTCGGAATATGGCCAATGGGTCCTAAACAACAAACAAAGTGTGTTATTGGGTCTCTGTTCACAATAAATTTTTTTTTGGGCCCCTGCTCACAACCAAAATGTTTTAAAAGGTCCTTCTTGACAAAAAATCCTATAGATAATTAGGCAACAACCCAAACTCAATATTAATAATATTAAGACCACATCCCTGAATATAGAGACTAGTTTAATATAATTAATGACCAAATTAATAATCTATTTAGTAACCAATTTAATTCATTCAGTATAACTCTTTAATCTATTTACTGATTAGTTTGACCCATTCAGTGACTAATTTAATTCATTCATTAAGATTATTGGGTTATTTTTAATATTGTTTGCTGTAATTCGAGATTTAAAGAGAAACAAAGGAAGGAGAAGTGAAGAGACGACTAGGTTTGTGCGAGATATCTAGAAATAGTGTTGGGTTAGAGTGAGATGAAACTTGTTAGAAGAATTTAGGCTTGTGTCTGTCTAATTTTAAATCTAGTAACTTATAAAATTTGAACGTAACCATTGAGAAAGGTACATATTTTATAAACCTGTGAGTAAAAATATATTTATTAAAACAAAAAATATGATGCACAATCATAAAAACTAGTCTATATTTATATTTATGCAAATATATTAAAAAGCGTTCTTAAGCAAGTTTACGCGCCACGTGGCACTGTTCCTTTAGTTGTTTCTTTTGCCATGAAAATATTAATAACTCGGGGCATTGCCCGAGCCTAATAACTAGTAATATTCTAAAAAAGCGTTCAACACTAGGGATGGCAATGGATCTTGGACCCGGCCCGGATCCGTGGACCCGGATCCGTTTTTCCGGGTCTGGATCCTGAAATTTTGGACCTGTTGGATCCGGGTCGGATCCGGATCCACTAATCAGCCCACGTATCCGGGTCCGGATCTGTCCAGTGGACCCGGACCCGGATCCGCAGATCCGTTTTTTTTAAACCAAGTTGGGCTGGGCCTCCTCTCCACTATTAATGCTTTAAGCCTCTGACCTTCTCCATTTCATTCTCTTCCAATGTTCTAAGCCTCCCTTCAATCCCTAACTCCCATTCATTCCCTCTCTCCACATAAAATTGACTGCCTGTTTCGGTCACCTTTCTTCACCAGTTCCGGCCACCGGTTCCCGCGCACGAGTTCCGGCAACCTCTCTCCAAGTTTCTTCGCCGAGTTCCAACCACCTTTCTCCACGGACTGCACGAGTTCTACGGCGCACCTTCTCTTCGCCGCTTCACTGTACTGCCCGGCAAGACCACCAGCCAGCGCCCGACGCCTTACGGCACCGTCTGTCCACCACCGGCCAGCGCCTTACGCCTTACGGCGCTTCACTGTACTGCGGAGTTTCCTTCTCTCGCACGACCACCGGCGAGCAGCCAATACCAGCGACCGCGACTTCCCTCGACACAACACCACCAGCCACAACGTCCACCACCGCAACTTTCACGCCAGAAGATGTGAATTTTGTTCATTTACAGTTTCAGATTTGCTTTAAATATTACGAATTTTGTTGCAGAATTTTTTCAATTGAATTCGTCGGTACTGTTGTTGAATTTCGTGATTGATTTTGTGGTTTATATGCTTAATCTTTGTAGAATTTGTGGTTTAGTTGCTTAATTTTGTGTTAAAGTAGGCCAAATAATGTAAAAATATATAGATCCGTTTTGGACCCGTTTAGGACCCGGATTCGTAGGATCCGTCGGATCTGGATCCGGGTCCAACATTTTCAGACCCGGCGGATCCGGGTCGGATCTGGATCCAGGGTCTGAAAACGGATCTGGATCTGGGTCCACCTGGACCCGGTCCAGATCCGACCCGTTGCCATCCCTATTCAACACTCAAGATTCTACATTAAAGTCTTAGCCATCTATTACTATATACGAAAAGAGAATACACTATTCAGCTTCCCCCCAAACTATCCTACGTGGCGCTTTCTCCTTCTTTCTTTTCCCGCGTAAATGCACAAACTACATCAATTATTTTGATGTCTTAGCTTTGCTGCTAGAAATTGAAAGAGAAGTTTAATTGATTAGCACCTAGAGATAAAACTTTTGCTATTCCCCATAAAGTGGGATATGAATAATATACTTCTATTAGACAAAGGAGTTATTGCTTTTTAGAAGAAACAACCATTTCTATGGATTGATTATTTTAAACTGAAAAAGATGCCTATGATTTACAGTATTCTCAAATTAGCTACCCTATTTTTTTAAAAGCATTGATCCAAATAAAAAAAAAACAGTTGATATATTATTTAAATAAATAATGGATATATCTTTTTTTTAGTTTTGGAAAAACGTGTCCACAACGGAAACTTCACAAATGACACAACATAATAATTTTTTCATTATTTTATAGGACTACTAAGGCTAACTTTTCAAATTCTATATCGATTTATTTCCTTAATTCTCAATGACTATATAATCTAGTTTCATTTTCTTTTAAGAAAGATACCACGTACAAAAGTCAAGGTAAGGCAAACAGATATCAAAAAGAAAATAAAAAAAGAGAGAAAGACACATCATCAATTAGAAGTATAATGAAGAGAAAAACATGTAAAGGAACCCACATAGCTAAGTCGGATTTTGTACTCCTAAAACCAAGTTTGAAAACCAAATTTATCTATAACAAAAATTATGGATACTTAACCAAATTTGATAAATCTTTGTATGCATGGAATCAATTTGATCTATATGTGGAATAGTGTCAACAGGGAGTTGAAGCACTTTGCTTTTTGATATCATGAGAAGAGATGTACTTACCCCAATATACTTCTGATTTTGTTGAGCAATCTGACGAGACGCATGCCATATGGGCCGTAGGGCGTAGGAACGAACTAGAAAGATTATACATGGCTTCCACGGAAGCTTCTGGATCTACATATTTGCCCTATGAGAATCAGGATTATGTTGGAATAGGTGACATACGGAAAAGAAAGATAAGAACCAAACAAGATTGCTTATGAATGGATAATGCTTATGAGTTAGATGTAACTCTCCTCTCCTCTCATCTCTCCACCGTCCTTACGAATTTTGAGCCACTGCTGATTGTTCTTTTTTTTTTGCTACAACAAAGCTAGTTCTTTATTTTTTTTGTAAAACAATAATACAGAAATTGGCTCCCTTTTCAAGTATTCCTTCAAACAAACTATATATTTTGCATATATTTTGCAGGAAGAAATCAATATATACATACTCTCACTAAAATCATATTATAATTATTATGTACTTTCTCCATTTATTTTAGTGACTATCTTTCTTTTAAGGGAATATGTCACGGTAAGTGATACATAGCTCTAAATGGCAAAAAAAAAAACTTATCATTATTTACATATTTGCCATTAAAAATGATTGGGATATTATCTCAAATGACCCTGACATATAGGCCTTTTTTCCCAAATAACCCCAACATTTTCACCCCTATCTCGGATAACCCTAAACTTGTATTTTGTCATTAAACTTGACGGAATAGCTAAAGGCGTTAACTATTTGACATTTATAATTAATAACCTAATCTTCCAAAAGAAAAAAAAACATTTGTGTTCATCATCCCCTTCACTCTTGTTCTTCATATCATGTCTTCATCCTCTCACTCTCCTCCACCTCCTCCACCACCACCACCTGATTTTCTCTCTCCTCCTCCATTCCCCTGCTTCACCACTCTCTTTTCTCCACCACCCCCTGATTTTATCTCTCGTCTTCCTCTCCCACTTCGCCTCCTCCACAGATCTTGTATACCTTTTAGTTAACTCTTTGAAGTTTTAGTTCAAATGTCCAGTGAGCATATTCCAAAATCTCCATGAATCAAATTTAGGGTTTGAGTGTTAAATTTAGGGCCCAAAGCAGAGGACAGCAAGTAATAAGTAATAACAACAGAGAAAAAGAAACCGGATAAGGATGAACGCACCAGACCACTCGAAAGCGGCTTGTTTTGTTAATCAAAAGTAGACAAACAACATAGATACACCGCAAAAATTAAACTAATAAACAAAATCATCAACACTAACTTTGCTTCATTACCGCCAAAAACGAAATCCCATGTGGTAAACTGAATTCCCAACAAAACGCATGTCATAAAACAACCAATTGAGAAAAACCCATAAATCTTCAAACCCCACAAACTTGGGACAACTGTAATTTAGAGTAGGAGAGAGAATGTAGAAGTCTTTCTTCTCTCACAACTCACATATGGATTCAGATATCCTTTGACTGATATATTCTCGCATACCTGTGCAAGACCGACAACAATAGATGAACAAAGGTACAACACCAAGAAACGGAGAATACCAATTACCAGCCAACTATGAATTTCTATTGTTCGGTGTTAATAATGACATTTCTGGCATGATTTTTGTTGGTGGTTTCTCTTATTCCATTTTCGTCAGATTTTTGGTTGTTGTGCGTGTTCTCCGGCAGGATTTCCAACGAAATTTTCGGCGCCCATTTGAGATTTTCCAACAAAATTTCCAACTGCTTCTAATTTTTGGAGGTAGGTTTCAAGTCCTCATCTTTCTCTTGTTCGATTCAAAGAAAATCAGGGGTAGTTGAGGAGGTGAAGGAGAGAGAGTAGTGAAAGAGGTGGATGGAGGAGGAGAGAGAAAATCATGGTGGTGGAGGAGCTGGAGGAGGTGAAGGAGAGGAGATGAAAACATGGAGTGAAGAACAGGAGAGAGAGATGAAGAACACATTTTTTTTTCTTTTAAAAAATAGGTTTTTAATTACAAACGCCAAATAGTTAACGTTGTTAACCAATCCGTCAAGTTTAATGATAAAATACAAGTTTAGGGTTATCCGAGATAGGGGTGAAAATGTCGGGGTTATTTGGGAAAAAGGCCTATATGTCAGGGTTATATGAGATAATATCCCAAAATGATTTTAGCACAAACTTATAGGAAAGTAATTAGTAGAGAGCAAGAACTAGGTGGAGATGTGTCATGTGTGGAACCAAATATAGATAAAAAGATTGGGAAAAAATCTCATGTGAAAAAATATTGGAACAACCCAATAAAGAATTTGTGGCGATTAATTTGGGGCTTTACTATTTACCGTCCGTATTTACTACAAATCGTCTGTATTTATTCTTATATATCCCTAAACTACCCTGTAGAGACATAACCGTGTCTCCCCAGTTAATGATCCAATCATGAAACATACCGCGATCTTAATTGGTCCGACCCAAGGGGAGAGTAGTCCGAAAAGCCAAACCCAAAATTGTTTTAAAGTGTAAAGCTTATTTATTTGCAATAATGATACAAAGTCCTATTTTAAAGCCCAATTAATTATTCCAGATGATTAATTGTATTTTGATCCCATAAAAATATTTTGAGCCCAATCCTTGGAAAAAGCCAAATTAATTATTCATAATAATTAATTGTATTTATTTATTACTCCATTTGTCCCAAAAAGGTCTGAACACTTGTTGGGACATGTATTTTAAGGTGATAAGTTGTAGTGTGGTTATCAAATGTTATTTTATTAAAAAAGTAGATGTGATATGAGTTGGTGGGGTATTTTTTATTAGAGGAGGGAGAAAGTTGGGTAACTTTTTATTGATAAAATGTAGAGTGTGGGCCAAAGGAATATAAAAGAAATAATATATTAATAGTGGGACCATGCCAAAAATGGAAGTGTTGAAACTAATTTGGGACAAACATAAAAGGAAAGTGTTCAGACTATTCTAGGACGGGGGGAGTATTTTATAAAATATTTTCGGAAATAATTAAATATTTTCAAAGATATTTTAAAATTTAAATAAGATTTTATCTCGTACTAGTTGATTTCTGGATTTAAAGGGACAAAAGAAAATCATACAAAAAGCATTAAGAGAAAAAGGTTGTAAGCGTGTCTGACGCAGGTGCTGCGCCTGGCGCATTGGCTGAGACGCGTCAAGCGCACCAATCTGCACCTGGCACGTGCATTTGCGCGTCACGCAGGGACGTGCGCTCAGCGCACTCTTTGCGCGACGCGCAGTTGGCTTTTTTTTTTTTTTTTTTAATATTTTGCTATAAATAAGACATTGATTTTCCGGATCTAAAAAGAAAAACACTTTATACTCTCTATATAATCGAATACTTGCGAACTCTCAAAACTTTCCTACTCTCATACTCTCATATTTATAAACACACAAATACATATTTACAAACACATAAACACATACTTTGATCGATCTTCACAAGTTTTCATTGAAAGACTTCACGATTGCTCTTCCCGAAGGTTGTTATTTCCTTAGACCCAAGCCACACCGGTATATCCCCAAAGGCCCTTGAATAAATTTCTCTTATTTATTTTACTGAAGTTACTAACGATTTTTTTCATGATGTAGATCTTTAATAAAAATCGTTCTTTTGTACATTCTAATCTTTATTCCTTCTATTTTATATTTCTTATATATTTTCATGATTGTCCTGTTTATCGTTTCATCACCAACATGTTATTATTCTTAATCAAACCTAAGAAATTTTGCTCTGATATTAATCAGATAATTTGGACAACCTATTAGGAACCCAGTAATTTTGATTGATTAATTACGTGTCACTAAAAAGGTAGTCTTTTTATGTGTTTAATAAACCAATCTAGACTAATATTTTTTTAGGGTGTTTGAAAATATTATTTGGTATAAACTTTGCTATGAATCGTGTTAAGTAGAGGCCAGCAATGAACCTGGTTATGACCGTGTTCGTACCCTCACCCCCGAACTCAATCTATGGTTCATTGACCATTAATGGAGTCATGATGGGGAAATCTACATTGGATAAGTCCCTAAGTTGTCCCTATGATTTCGCAATATCCAATTAGGTTTATGAGTCTTCCTTTAAAGACTTGTTGGCGACTTCCAAATGTTTTCAATAAAACCTTTACAATAAGGTAGTCAAATACGCGCTCACACCGGGTAGGCGAAATAAAATCACGCCTACATACCCCCTACATAAACCACCTCTCTCACTCGCACTCTCCCTCCTTATTTCACTTCTCTCACTTCAACCACCAACTTTGAAGAGAACCACCACCACCACCGCAACAACCACCAGCGCGACAACCACCACCACTGTCCGGACGCCACCTACCACGACACCACCATCGTCTGCAACATCTCCGTCACCACCAACGCCCCCCGAGTCGACCGGATTTGAGGAGAATGGGCCTAAGGAAGAAGGTGAAAGAAACCAAAGAATCATCAACTAAGGTTAGTTTTCTATCGGCGGGGAAAAAAACCCAACCCCCACTTGGATATTTTTTTTAGTTTCCCTTCATTTCGTAGGAAAAAATGCCACCTCCACCGGAATTGGTTTTTTTTCGTTTCCTCTATCGAGGAAACTAATGTTTTTTTTCGTTTCCTCCGCAAAGGAAATGAACAAGTTCTTCATGGCGGTGGTGGTTATTCCTTCCCCGATTCCTCGGCCCGAGTTTGCATACGCACCGACAAACCCGAAGAAGCATGAGCTTGAGTTCTCGGTAGCGAGTCGTGGAGTCATTCGGCGGCGGTTCACGCCATATTCGGGGTCTCAATGTTTCAAAGCATTGAGACGAGTTGGTCGGCCAGGAGATTGTTCATCGGACTACATGGACTGGTATTCTACATATTCTCATCCTCTCCTTGTCGCTGATGAGACCACGACTGTTCAGGTCCGACCCAACACTACAAACACACACTACATATGCATTTCGTATTCTATGTTTAGCATTTCGTTGTTAATTATTGTTAACTAACATAACTATCTTAGAAAGTCATATTTGCAGTGGATAGCCCGGATGTTTGACTCGACGAGAGTTTTGATGGAGGATCCGCATAATGACTAACGACCCAACACTGCTATTTCATATGAGATGATGGATGCTTTAGCTTGGGACTAGGATTAGGCACTGCATTTGGATCGGGCAGAGGAGCCTGCTGATGATGAGTAGTATTGATGTACTAGTTTTCGTTTCAGTGTATTCAGTTGATGGATTATATATGCGGATATTATTTTGTTATGTACTAGAACTTTGGTCTTATGCGGATATTATTTAAGTTTGAATCGTAATATCAAATTAATTAGATCCTTAAAAGTTATTAGTTAACATCATAATATCCAACTAATTATTAGATCCATGGATGTTATTATTTAATAAATTAATTATTAGATCCTACATAATAATTCTAATTAGTTCCATATTATATACTAATCATAACACTAGTTTCATATCATTATAATAATCATTACAAAATCTTGACTAACAAGTAAACCCGCAACTAACAAAATATTATAAACATTTACAACTAACAAGTTACAAAATATTAATATTATACTAACTAGGAAGTAAACTGTCCCATATAGCTCGTCTCGCAGCATACAACTAATCCCATCCATCAACACTATCTTCATGCATGCCATGCCATAAGTTATGAATTGGGGGTACGGGTGATCCGGGAATTAATTCCAGCCTAATATAATGCTCATAACCGCTACCAAGATGTGCTATCACGAGTTCCGCAGCCGAACCGGTTGCTACTGCAGGAGCGCGTCAAGGAAGGACAGTGATACACGGATAAAGGCTTCCCCCGTGCCTAGTCCAATCAAAATGATTGTGGTGTTGAAGATATGAGCAATAGGAAACAAGTCTTGCGAAACTATCATCCAATGCACTCTAGATGCTGCCCCTCCACTCCAAGTAATGCGTTGTATTGCTGCATCAACCTAATCAAAGTAAATTTGTCTTTAAGCATCACGATGAGAAGCAATCTCTTTTGCCATACTCCTACGGACAAATTGCCAATGGTCCTCACTACCGAAAAAACCATCTGCAACGGATCGAATCCACAGTTATCGTCTGTCTAGACACTCGTCCTTCTAAGAATGAATGGCCAAACAATCCACGGAACAAAGCGGCTAAATGTAAACCGATCTTCTTCCATGCTTTACCGACCTACAACATTCAAATGATTCATTATTAATATTATAATTAATTGAAGTATAATAATCAATAAATACGTTTAACAGATATATTACCTGTAGAAGTTAACATGCTCATAACTGAACCTACATATCTGCTTCCTCTCTTTGAAGAGCCTTCTGACCCACAGGAAGTCTAATCAAAACCACTGTTTTCTCGTTTAGTACTTGGATGGTTCTTTCGTGGTCTCCCTCGGGGGTTTCCAACGACGTCGGGGTCAAAAGCTGAATCACCAGTATGACGCAAATGTTCCTCTAAAACTCGGGTAACGCTCCGTAAGTTGGCAGGATCACTACTTTGAACCTGGTCAACCAATTCTAAGAAGTACTGAGAATCATGTACTGCCTCAGATACAAAATCGAGGTTGTTTACCCCATCACTAAGAATCATGGTACTTCAATAAAGATGTAAGTCTGTCAGGTACAACGCCTCCTTCGCCTCCAACGAGCAACCGCAACGCTCATATACCTCATTGACCAAATCCCGCATTTGATTTTCCTCCTCCCGTAAGAGGTTTAAACAATAATGCGAGACTCAGCCATTTAACTTATACAAAGCCATGGTCTTGTACAAGATCCCGTGTTGACGCCGACTTTCCTCTAGGTTATTCTGCACCTTTACCAACTGTACTACTCCAAACCCAAGACTTCAGTGCTGAGTGTGCACTTTCAAATCGGTTAGTGCACGTGTTCCCAAGATGAAGAACATTGTTCGTCCATGCTCGAACAAATTTCTCTTTGTACACAAGCCAAGTTGTTGCCACGTAATGGATGACTTTAGGTCACTGTTGTAAACATCTCTCATATTCTTTTTTTTTGGGTAAAATGTAAGAAATATATTACCAAAAAGTAAGCAAAAGCCACCCAAACACAATACAACCTAAAGGCAACTAGCATAATAATAGCTAGAGCTCAACAAAGCTATCAAATACAATTTGTAGCTATAGTTTCAAACCCATTTATCTCAGCACTACTCCATTTGTCATTGGTTTTAACTCTAACTCTCTTACAAACTACAGTTCCTTTAGCATCACCTTTGGCCTAGGCACAATATCTCTCATATTCTCAACCGCGGCTTCATATTCCCTCTCGAAGGTCGAGTTAATGATTGGATACCAACTTCGCTTCACGAATCTCGGACCCGCATCGTTGTTGCCCATGATGTTACTCACTCTGGCCTGCACATCTTTGTTAATATGCCATCTACATAGCAAATGTGTGAAGCTAGGAAACACTTTCCCGATCGCTTTTATAAGACCCAACTCATAGTCAGTTATGAGTGTAACAGGGACAACATTCACCCTGATAAGCAACCTAAACTTGTCCAATACCCAATTGCAACTATCAGCTGTTTCGTTGGCCATTAGACCATACCCAACCAGAAAGTTCTTGTTACAAGGCGTCATCCCAATGGGATCCAGAAAAGGCATGTTGTATTTGTTGGTTTTGTACGTTGCATCCATACCAACAACATGCAGATAAGTGCGGGGGATATTTGCCGACCTAGGGTGCACCATGAATGCCTCTGTCATGACATTTCTCTCATCGTCTTCTCGAGCAAGGTGGAGGAATTGTTGCATCACGTCTATGCCATCCATTGCTTTCCTTCTATCTTTTTTTTCCAGGTTGTACAAGTGTCTCATATTGGATGATCATCCTGGATATTTTTCATTAACGGCTTTCATGATACTAGCAGGGCTTAACGTGCGACTTGATCATATCGCAAACGAGGGGATTATCTTGAGAGCTATTACTAAGGATTCAAGAAGAAAAACCTTAGCCACCGGACTAAGGCCGTTGATGGGTCGATGGCCCTCAAGGTAATGAATGAACTCATGGTTGTGCATGTCCTTTATTCTTGCATCTGCAGTAATCACCCATCCAACTCGATCAGTGTAATCAAAATATTCTATCTTTACATAAGCACTACATCCACATGCCTTTATTTTTGTGGCTATACATTTCGCTGCGCTAAGATCCTTACCTTCACCCCCGATATCTCTCACCCTAGGTTACATTTCATATAAACATATGGTTGACCACTAGCTTATGGTGATGATTTGACTAAATTACTATCATAAACCCAATTTCATGCGCCTTTGCTTTACACCAATCTTGTGCATCCTTTTTCTCGGCCCAAAGCATTTCATTATAAAACTCCAAAATCCGGCAAATAAACCTAATATATTTAATATTTACCATTTAGACAACATATAATCACTATTGACATGCAATAATCACTAATATTTGCTAATAATTAAATTAATCACTTACTTATGGTAACTACTAATCACTATTATTTACTAATCACAACTTTTAATATTAACTAAATATCCAATTTCACAACTTAATAACAAATATTCATTAACAAAATGAACATAAACATGTCATAATTACAAACTACAATTTTCACAACTAATCACTAACATTTTCTAATTAGGGTACTAATTATTAGCTATTATTTACTAATCACAACAAATATTATTCGCTAATCAGAAAATAACTACTAATTATAAAAAAAATCAATAATATGCACACAAATTCGAAATAAAAAAATTGTGCGTCACCAGCAAGGAAACGAACGGAATCTTCGTTTGCTCCATGGAGGATACAAAGATCTTGTTCGTTTCACAATAAAACTAAATTAAGATGTATACAATTTTTGCTGACTAGTGCGAAATAGGTGAAGGTAGTTGGCTTATGGTATTTGCCCCAATAAGACAGCAAATTCATCAGTATATTGATATAAATATGGATTAAATGGGGGCAAGAGCTCTATTATTTTTATCGTGAAAGATGATTTGATAAATAAATTTTTGAGTGTATATATATATATATATATATATATATATATATATATTCGAAAAAACTTGGATAAGAACGACTACATCAAGGAAATGACTAACACAACCCAACTAAAATTATTGGAACAAAACTCAAGTTCGCAACCTCCATTTTGAAGACTATGATTTTTATGTGGATAATCCTTACACTTTCTGATTCCCTTTAATGGTGAGATTTCCAAGTTGAATCCCTTGGCTTGTTTCAACAATCTGATCTTTACTTCCAAGAACTTCAAGGGGTTTACTTGCAATCAACACTTTTTTTGGAGGGAAAGAAATATATTATTAATAATAAGTCATACTGCACATACAATGATAATTATGATATAAAAAATACAGATTTAGCAAATCATAACAATTTTCAAAATGGAACCAATTAATTATAAGTATACTCGAGCACAGCTCCAACTCCACCGCTTCAAGCTTGACGCGAGCAATGTATTTCAATGTCTTTGCATCTTTCCAAGTGGAGACCTTCATAATATGATTCTGTAATACTTCATCCGTTCTAAAAGAAGTGAAATACTTCTCTATTGTATGTGAGAGCTTTGTGAGGGAAGTGTTTCACTTATTTTAGAACGAATGAAGTATACTTGTTCAAAATGACGAATTGATGAAAAATTCTAAACCTTTATGGATCCAGATCATCTTCCAAATTATTAACATCATGAAAATAAGAATGCTCATACAAATATCAGGAGCAACCCACCAAAAAGGGAAATACAAACTCTCACATATGCAGAGAACAAAGTAAAAGAAAGCGGTTTAAAAGAAAACAACTCTGAAAATTAAGAAAAAGGGTCACACATAGTGTAATTTGTGAAGAAATTACACTATTTTCGACCTAAGAGGCCAAGAAAATTTAAAAACCCTAAAAAGATAATTGAAGAAGGGAAGAGGAGAGGAGGCGACCACTACAAGGATCCTTTGATCTTTATTTTCTTCTTGTGTTTGCAATCACAACAATTAATAAGCTGATTAATTATATTTGTTTTGTCATCACAAAATCATTAAGGGACTAATGTTTACAACATATTGTTGTTTCATCATCTTCAATAAAGATCTAAGGTATAGTTTTTTTTTTGGTGAAAATAGAGTAAAAAGTCTTTAAAAAAGTGGGTTCACACTCTCAATTTAAGGGTCGCAATTAAATTGAAAAGCCCAAAAATGGTAAGTGGGAGGGAATAAGAAATTTAATCATGATGTAAGAATATTATTTGGAGAAAAAAAGTAATCGTTGCAAGTAATTTGAAACTGGGAGAATATATTTTTGGATGTACGCAAAAATATTACACCGTACCTAAGTCTTATATGTCTCATGCATACACCGTTTAAAACAAGTCCAAATTTTCTATCACACTATTATACTTTCTTTGTTTCTCAATAAATGCATCATATTGTATTTTTACACTATTTAAATATTAACTTTGACCATAATTACTAGTAATACGTAAATATAAAGATCATTATTTTAATTGATATTGGGTTACTCTTAATGTATATTTCCAAAATATTATACTTTTGTAATTTTTAATAATATATATTTAAAGATATCGATGGTCAAACTTCTACATTGGCAAGTGTATCCAGTCAATATGATGCATCTATTAAAAAATAGAGGAAACATCTTATAATATGTACCACTTAATTCTAGTGGTCCATATCATCCACTATAATTTACTCTTTCTCCTGTCCTCGACTTTTTGCTGTTGTTTGTAACACCCTGAAAATTTGAGCCTAACTCTTTGATAAAAAAAATTATATTTTCTTAGCTTGACGAAATACTTCTGAAACCTTTGTTAGCTCCTCGTTTATATTTCATTTTCTTATATGACTAAATGAGAAAATCAAACTAATCAATTTACTCTTATAAATGAATGGGGTTACTTGTTTGAATAAATGCGGTTACTTTTGTTGACAATTGAGGTTACTCGTATGATTAAATGAAGTTACTCATATAAGAAAATGAGGTTAGTTGTGATTACATGGAGTTACTCATAAGATTAAATAATGTTACTCATAGATTAAACGACGTTACTTGTATGACTAAACGAGGTTACTCATATGATTTAAATGAGGTTACTCATATAATTTTTTTAAGGTTAGGATATAACTCGACGAAAACAACTCTAAATCTTGTGAAATTTTGACACAAACTAGATCCAGATGTGATAACCCTTGAGTTGATATTTCACGCTAAAGTTCAATCCCAGTAGATTGCAGTTATCGTTTTACTCCAACTAGTCTAGTTTCCAACGATTTTATACCAACTTCAAACTTCCACTTCAAAACCGTACCAAATCAACTCGAAACTTTTTTATTTTTAAACACGTTAAATAAACAAGGAGTAATACATTTTAGCCTCAAGAGACTCCATAAAAGTCGAAGTATGCTAGGAGATCTAAGGTTTCAAAGTTTACCATAATTATGTGCGAATCTCGACAAAAAAAACTCAAAATCCTGTGAAAGTTTGACCTAACTAGGTCCAAATATTATAAGCACTTAGCTAAAATTTCACACAAAAATTCAATCCTAGTAGATCGTAGTTATCATTTTACTCCAAATGGTCCAGTTTCCAGCGAGTTCATACCAACTTCAAACTTCCGGTTCAAAATCGTATCCAATCAACTCGGAATTTTTTGAATTTTTAACACCTTAAGCTAAACAGAGAGTAGTACAGTTTAGGCTCAAGAAACTCCAAGAAAGTCGAAGTATGCAAGGAGAACGTAGGTTTCAAAATTCACCTCACTTTTGTGCGAATTTGAGCAGCAAATAAGGAGCGTTTCCCTTGGATCTTGGGAAAAGTTGCGAGTATTCTAGCTACGAAGAAAATGGAAAACCATGAGAGAAGAGAGAGAGAGATAACAAAATCATGAAAACTGAGGGGAAGGAGAGGATGAACTTTATACATGGGTCAGCCACACCTATATATAGGTGTGGCTGGCCACATATAAGAATTTGTGAAAAACAAATTTAAATTTAAATATGATTATGATGAATATAAACTAGTTTTTTCGCAAGCCCAATGCCCCCGCATTATTTTGGTAGTAGGTTGTTTATTTCGCCCATGGTTGTAAATTTGTAAATCTTATTTTTCCATTTATGAAGTGTTAATTGCATTATTTTGTTTTTTGCCCTATAAATAACTTTTTTTTCTTTTATATTGTGAAATATACTTGCTAGCTACCTCTAAAAAGTGACTTACCCTTTGAATTTTTTTAAAGTATTATCAAGTTGTAGTTCTTAACATGGTATCCTATTTCTAAAATTTAGATTTTTTTTCCAAAAATTAACATGGATTTTAATTTCCAAAAGCAATACATACATACTTGTTTGGCCATTTAAAATTATTGACCTTCACTCTTTCTACTATATTTATATGCTCTTTATATCGCGTCCTATTTACTGTTTTCATGCTTCATTCTCTTCCCTGCCATATAACCAGAATTCAAATTTTCACTAATATTTTTATATATTAGCCATGGAAGAATGATAATATGATCGCAATTAAACTTGTTACGTTGTTTTAATATTTCTTATTTATTTTCAACTACACTAGATAATGTAATAATTAGTGTTGGCATTTTGTTACAATTAGGATATGTAGCTTGAGGCTTGTTATAAAGTTTTTATCTTATTATATTTTCAATCTTTTCATAAGGTGGAAAGATATAGTATTGCTTGACATTGATAATTTGTCACAAATAAAAGTTATAACTTGATGGTTGGATAATGACTTAAAAAGTTGTAAAAAAAACTTATATGGACCTAGTCCACACTAAATTAGTATGGACCTAATGCTATTACACATGATTTCTGAAAAAAGGGTGAGTATATATATATATATGATGAGTTGGTATAGATTATAAAGAGTGACTATGTGAGAAAAATTATCACTATGTTAGATGATAATAGCTTAGTGTAACTTAAGATTTTAAAATATTACTATATGAAAAGGATCACTATGTCATATAGGTGGCTTTGGTTAGTGGTGTCAAAACAGGTTCTCAAACAGGTTCTGGGTATACCCACGGCGAACCTGGTCAGACCCGGACAGGGTCGGATTCTGATTGTCAGTGCCCCAGGTCATGATTGGTCAGGTTTTGTTCAACTGGGTCGAACACATTTGAATCATTGGATTCCCGGGTGCCGGACAGGGTCTGAGCGTTCCATTTACAAGTCGATCTATTCCCCGGATATGATCGCCCGTTGACATTTTTTTTTACCGGGTTTGCGCATGTCGTATTTAGGTTTCATGTACGGTTGAGTTAAGTCAAATGTACTCGGGTTGAATTAGTAATGACCTTAGTTCGATCATTGTGAAACATCGAGTCCATTCGCTATTGAACGTCAACTCAACTTCGGGTAACTCCTGATCGGGCCATCTTGATTTTGTTATGGATTTTGTAAACGAATCATATTAATAAAAGTATTAAGATCGACATATATATACATATGTGTGTGTGCGATAAATATATGGATGACAACGAAAAACCAATAAAAACACTATATTGATTACCGTGATGTTTAGTGTATTCTCTTAGTCAACTCTTATTTCGAATAATCAATTGCGTAAAACCACTCTAATGAGTAAAGGAGTAGAACGACTCTTCATATGTTTTAATATTATATATTATAACCAACGATAATAATAACGAGTAGACGATCAATTCCAAACTTTATATAAATGATTTATTATTATAAGCATTATGATTGATATATAAGTTTGCAAATAGCTATGATGGTAATGAGAATAATAATAGTAATACAAGGCTAACAATAGCAATAGTAATACAAACAAGAACAAAAATACTAACAATAACAATATAAATACTAATATGTTGAATCATTTTAATATAAGGTTGATATCAAAATAATTGTAAAACCAATCTAATACTCTATTGATTATAAATTAGTATAACGACTCTTAATATGTTATAATATTATAACAAATGACAATCATACAATCATATGTTTACAACGACGGTTCATATGAGGCCTAAGTGATTGATAAGTTTGTTAGATATGAGGCTTCGTCGTTGTTTGGAAGGAAGGGAAGCTATTGATAGGTTTGTTAGATATGAGCCGGGGTTTGAAATTCGTATTACTTATGCCGATTGGGAAATCATACAAAATGTTTGTGATTTTTTGGAACCTTTTTATGATATAACTGTGCTGTTTTCTGGTTCCGAGTACCCCACCGCCAACTTGTATTTTTCTAACATTGCATTAATTGAGAATTTGATTGTTAATGCACATAATCATGCAACTAATTGCATTAAGGGTATGGTTGAACCTATGTATTACTTATGCTCGCTCCCGCCGTTGCTTGTGGCTCCGCCGCTTGTTGATCTGCTTTGGCTTGTCTTGCTTGATCTGCCGCTTGTGGCTCGATCCTGCTTGCTCGCTTGTGGTTTCGAATTTTGGTACCCGTATCCTGAATTTCTTCTTGTGGTTTGTTCTTGGTTTTTGTCTTGGAAATTCTAGATGGTGGTTCTTGTTGTTGGCTTGCTACATATAATAAATTCAAGCAATTTAATTTTTGTAATTTCGATTGACATTGACACATGTATTTTGAATGAATTTATAATATTATATTAACTCGACCCAATTACCAAACTTTGTTCTTCACTCAAACAAGTTACGATCTTAATTAAATGTTGTGGAAAAATTAAAGTATAGTATTTTATGGAAGCATTTGCATTATACAAAGCAATCGAAAAATTAATAAGAAGACATTCTATAATATGCACTAAGAAGTAAGAAACTAGCAGTTAAAAAGTGACTATTATAATCTCATCAATAGTTAAAACACTATGACATGAACCAAAATTACATCAAAAATAATTTTAATTGAGAATGTAATTTATTTTTTTATTAAATTATTATTAAATGTAAGTAATTTTATAAATTACCATATTGAAATGATTTTGTAGATATAGAAAAATAATTGAATTTTAGTAATTTTGTTGAGTTTAGTCGTCAAAATAAGTTGGTTTGAAAAATTGCGTAAAATTAGGTAGATTTTATTTTCAGATCAATTAGATTTCGAGTTGAACCATGTATTTATTGGGCCTAATTGAGTTTTGGGTTAATATCTCGGTTTAGTTCGGTCGGGTTCGGGTTTGAATGCGGTACGTGTGGTCGGGTCGGGAATATAATCTAGCGGGTGCCGGTCGGGTCCGGGTAATCCCAGGTCGGGTTTCGATCAAGTCGCGGAACCGACACTCACTGGTCGAACAGGGTCAAGTCGAGTCGTATCGGGTTGACCGGCGGTCGGGTTTGTTTCTGACACCCCTAACTTTGGTCCATAATAATATTAGTGTGGACCAGGTCCACCCAAGACTAACTCTAAAAAGTTAGTAATAGATTTAGGACTTCTTATCAAAAAATTTGATCAACATCTATGAGTAACGCAAAAAAATGTCTACATTGGAGTTGATTTTGGGTATAGGCCGCGTAACTAGAAATAAAGTAGAAATGATTGCAGTGGAGCTATATGTGGCTCTTATAAGGCAGATTAAATTAGAATTGTTTGCATTATATAATTTAGATGTAGCATATTGATTCTACATTTTGAATAATTGTATTGAAAATTAGAATATAAATGTTAGATGACGAAATTGTTGTCATTAATTAATTAATAGAATATGACTACTATTTTTTTTGGTGAGCATTAAATATGACTACTATTATGTACTTAGGTGTTTTAATCTTGACACCTTCACTAGTGGAAGACATCCATGATTGAGGCAAATGAAAAATTCCAGAAATCAGCGAATAAAACCGTGCGCAAATGGCTGGTTTTAATACCTAAGCTAAAAGCAGTCAAACGAAACGTCAAGATAATTTTAGTAGCTGCCCCCATGTAAAATACTCATTAACAAAATGAACATAAACATGTCATAATTACAAACTACAATTTTCACAACTAATCACTAACATTTTCTAATTAGGGTACTAATTATTAGCTATTATTTACTAATCACAACAACTATTATTCGCTAATCAGAAAATAACTACTAATTATAAAAAAAAATTCAATAATATGCACACAAATTCGAAATAAAAAAAATTGCGTCGCGTCCCAAAGAAGGAAACGAACGGAATCTTCGTTTGCTCCATGGAGGATACAAAGATCTTGTTCGTTTCCTCCAGTAACAGAATTTTGAGTCGTTTCCGTGTTACAGTGTCGGAAATAAAAAAATTCTAAATTAACCACATTCCGCTCCAATGCTCGTGGCGGCATTGAGGGTTCTTCGTCGGACATTTTGGTGTCGGCGGTGCTCGGTGGTGGTGGTGCTCCGGTGGTGGTAGAGAGAGGTCAATGTGGGTGAAGTTGGATGAGAGGTGAGAGATGAGGAGTGGGGTGAAAGGGGAGGGTTATGTAGGGTATTTAAAGAAAAAAATATGGACGATTTTAAGTAAATATGGACGGTAAATAGCGACACAGTTAATTTGAGATAGAGTAATTTCCATATATTTTTTATCATGTGCATACAATATCATATATAAATATAAGTAAAATAATTCATTTTAACAACTTTCAAATACATCTCTTTATTATTTATAGTTGCTATAGATTAATGATGTCAACTTTAAATTATAATTTTTATTATAAACAAATACCACATATTATTATTTACGCAACCGTGCATCGCACGGGTACTAACCTAGTTAAAATACATAATATTAAACTCCATCCGTTTCTTCTTAATGGTTATACTTTTGACACTATTCACAAATTTATATTTGACTATCATTTGTGACTAATGGGTAAGGAAAATATAGTCATGTGAGATCTTGTTTGATTCGTCTCGAGATGTACTTTTGGAATATCAACTTTTTATAATTTTTACAAATGTAAATTTAGAGATATTAATTTTAAAACATTTACATTGGCAATCGTGAAAAGGGTAAAGTGTAACTATTAAAAAGAAACGGATGGAATATATTATCATTTCATAACGATATATAATAAATATCAACCCAATAAAAAAATTAATGGAAAAATAATTCAATTATAAGTTTAATTTATGAAAAGTTTAAAATATTATATAATTGTTTGTTCATATAATTATCCTCGGTATTACCCAGGACAAAACACTAGTTTCCCTTTAAAACCTTTTCCCGGTATAGAACTACTTCCTCCGTTTTTTTTTAATTGCTACATTGTGTAATGCACAATTGTTTAGGTAAAGTCACTTTCAAGCTTTTTGGTGGGTACTTTTTGACTTTTTTACTGTAAAATAATGGGAAAAAGTGGGGAAGAGTGAAAAGGTAGTACTTTTTTATAGAAAAAGAGAAAAACAAATATAATAGTATTACTTTTTGGTGGGCCAAATACTCTAAATAAGGTAAATTTAAACAATGTAGTAATGAAAAAAAAACAACCATTTAAAAAAAAATGTAGCAATAAAAAAAACGGAGGGAATAGTAGTCTAGTACTCTCAACTCTCACGATTATCATACTATGAATTAAGTCTAGTATTCTGCTTAAGAAGTTTGACAACATACGCATTGGGAACAGATATATCATACTTTAACGATACTATTTCAATATAACGATTCAATATTTCATACAATGCACTTAATTCATAGTACAATGCAGTCGTCAACACCACATCTTTGGATAACTATAACAGCAGGTTTTCAAGTAGAAAACTTATTTATACTTCTATAATCATGCTTCATATTTAGTGATCTTCAGTGGTACCACACATTCCAATGGTAAAGTGATGGCTAACTTGTTTCTCACTTGAAGAACCAATTACTAGTGTATGTAAACCAGTCACCAACTTTCTTTTACCTTCCTCATCAACTAGACTGAATGCTTCACACACATTTACCTTAACGACGGCCAATTCTGTCTTTCCTGCTTTCACTTGTACTCGCTTGAATCCTACGAGCTGTTTCTTGGGCGCACCTTTGATCCCACTCCACATAGGCGGCTTCCAGAACACGAGCACAACGTGTGCTCCGTCCATCTTCCCTTCATTAGTCACACCTATTGCAACAACAAACTCTAACTTCTTGCAGTTTACTTCTGATACATCAATGGCTTTATTGCAAGTTGTCTGATTCTTTTCAGTAGCTAGAACCAGATTCTGGGTACCAAGGTTGAGCTCATCGTCTGTTGATTTTTCGATAGATACTGCTGAAGGAGCAGATACTAAGAACTTGATGAAATGAGAATAGCTAAGTCCATGGCCAAAGTGATAGAGTGGTTTCCTGGTGTAAAATCTGTATGTTCTACCAGGAAATCTTCTAGTTTTGTCTGCTCTCATATTCATGTCGGACATTAGTACTTGTTCTGCGTACTCTTTCGGGTACCATGTCACAGGTGTCCTTCCACCTACAGGATTAACCCAAACAAGTATGGAAGTAACATGATGATTGAGGCATTGTCATTTCGATCAACTTATATGGAACATAGTGATTATTTTATTTGTGAAGTGCACTTCCTCATTAGAGCTAAGACCTTATCTCTTCACCCCATTTTTGCTAAAGAGAAATTTTTTTTATTGACTAAAACTGATTTTTACTACTTCTCTGTTCTAAACTAGGTTCTCTATAATTACTGATTTTACTAATCAAAAACTTATTTCTACTGGGTAAATTTTTTAACGAATATTATTTCTTAAAGCTGAAAAACAGGCCTTACTAGAACTTAATATGAACTTGTCTTCGCCTTTTTTTCACTTGAAGTAAAAAGCTAGTGTTTTTTCATGTATGCCTTATAGAATTATAGGCAAAAGTATAAACTTACTTGGATTGTGATCTCCAAATACAACTTGAGCAATGGCATCACCTCCATCTTGGCCAGGGTAACCAACCCATAGGATTGCACGAATCTTTCTTAATTTACTAGCAAATGACACATCAATTGGACCAGCAGACATGATCACAAGAACAACTTTGCCTTTGGCTGCGCTACTAACTTTCTCTACAAGCATCTTTTGGTACCCAGGCAACGTCAAGTTCACCCTGTCTAGTCCCTCTGCTTCAATCGACTGATCGAGCCCCACTACTAACACCGTCACATCAGCTTTGGCTGCCGCCTTAGCCGCTGCGTTGATAGAGTCTTGCCTTTGACATTTCACATTTTGACAACCTGGTTCATAAAGCACTTTTTTTCATATTTCTTAAACCCTTCTAAAGGGCTAGTATACCCACATGGTACACCAGCATAGTTGCTTAACATGGTTTTGGTGGCGTTAGCATTAGGACCAATAATGGCCAACTCTTTGACATATTTTCGAGACAAAGGAAGAGCTGATCCTTTGTTTTCTAGCAAGACTATCCCTTGTTTTGCAGCATCAAGAGCAAGTTTTTTGTGCTCCTTCGTACATACATCAGACGGCCTTAGTTTGCCAAAGGGGTGTTTTCGCGGGTTTCCATCGAAAAAACCGAGCCTCATTAAGACTATGTAGCTGTATATCAGTGCCTGGTCTACAACTGATTCCTCCACTCTCCCACCGCCGACTGCTGCTGGCGTGTACTTTCTTAGATAATCTCCACAATTCATGTTCACTCCTGCATCATGATGAATCATATATGTGAATTATGAGATTAAATAGTAGGCAAAAATACCTTTGAAGTAACATTACAATATTAGATGAGTGCAATCTACCTGCTTTTAGTGCAAGGGCTACTGCTTCCTCTGGTGTGGATGTGTATTTGATAGATTCATAGTAGACTTGGATTGAATCACAATCAGTGACCACATAACTGTTTAGATAGCCAGGAGGAAATGAATAAGACGTAAAATCTTTGGAAATTGGAAATATTAACAGCCAAATTTTCACGAGTCAATGAAATACGGTAACATACTAACATATCTATTGATTTCCATATGTATCAATTTATCATATCTTTAGTTAACAATCCTCTGTATGTTGTCAGTATGATAACAATGATGCATGTGCATGTCGTAAGGAGTTCGCCGCAAGAGTAAAAAAGGACATACTCTAACGTCTGTTCGATAGACCATAATATGTTATAATGGTAATGATATTAAATTTATAGTTAATTTTGGGATTGTTTTGTCAGATAGGACGAAATAAAAACAGTATTTTGTAGGAAACGACGATAAAAAAAAGATGTTTGGAAAAACCGAATAAGTACAAATGTTCTTTACTAAAGACCGCATTACAACTTTCCGACAAAAAAATCAACTTTTCCGGGGTTGACTTCTTATAATCCCCTTCTTTTTATCATTTTCTTTAAGTAATTATCATCCATTACCAGTTTAGAAGTTATACAAAGTGGTAATTGGTATTCATTAAGTAATACCATGCCTGGAGATAGTGATGTGAAATAGAAGTATTAGTTATGTAGAGTTCTAGTTACGTTAGAATTCTATGTAATTTAGGGTTTTAATTCATAGTTTGTTTAGAGTTTCAATTGCATTAGGACTTTATTAGACTTTATTAGAGTTTGAGTTGTGTTAGGAGTCCTAATCACATTAGGCGTGTGAAAAAAAATCAGTCACGGTAGTGTGATGATAGGTTAGTTTAGTTTGTTATGTTTTTGTTTATCTTTTATGCTTTACTAGTTCTACTAGGATTAGGTTACTTTTGCTTTAATAGTTCTAATCTGTTTAGGATTATTTGTACACTATAAATAGACCATTCGGTCATATTAATAGAGGAGAGTATGTTTAAGTTAATTCTTGTGAATTACAGATTTAGGAGAGAATCCAAAACGAATCCGGAGAGAATCCAAAAACCCTCAGTTGAACTTTGAGACGAAATACGCCTAAGTTCTCCATATCCCTGGTTACCAAACGAGTTATTGAGACGAAATACGCCAATATACTTGATTTTTGCTACTGATTTCATTAAAGTTTCAATCTTTCATCTATAAAAACCACTAAACTACATCAAAGAGCCTAAATTTCGTGAATCTTGTTTCAAGAATCACATCAGATAGAGTTTCATGATTAGCATGGACATTAGCATGATACTTTCTTTACAAAAGTACATATGAATTCATTATCATTACCATTATTTATTATCAGTTATCAAATTGACATACAGTAAAGTAGGGAAGATTCAAACAAATTAAAAGCAAGGTAAATACACAGGTTCTATGTTATTTAATATTAATTCGCACTCACAAAGTTTTGCCCTAGCTAAAATTTAAGATAATAAGTAGAGAGAACAATAACTTAGTATATGACCCCACTAAGTTAGAATAGTAGGGAAGGAAAAACATACTATAAAGGGAATGTTATACGTCATTCTGGGACATTCCAAAACTAAATGCAATATGTCAACTTATTCAAAGAAAGGAGAAAGTAAAAGGGATAAAGTGGCACAAACCCATTTAAACCCCATTCTTCTCTGATAATTCCTTTCAGAAGCTTGGGATCAGCACAGGTTGGAACTCCATTGACTCTGTTGTATGAGCACATCACACTACTAACGTGTCCCTTCTCAACACAACTCTTAAATGGAGGCTGATATGTATCCTCCAAGTCCTGTAAACTAACCTGCAACAAACATTCACATACAACATTTAAATTTTTGGTCGATCATCTGAACTAATCCTACTCGATCCGAATTATTGTGAATATAAATACCTTTGCATCGAAGTGGAAACGATCAACGCCTTTCCAATTATCGATATCATAAGCAGTATAATGCTTACAACAACTGGAAACCTTAAGCATGTCTTTACTACCATGACTACCAACCTCTTGTAGACCTCTAACATAATTGACACCATATTTGCTAACAACCAAAGGGTCTTCCCCAGGAGTTTCTTGGCCTCTACCCCACCTAGGATCCCTATACACGTTTACGTTTGGGCTCCAATACGTAAGCCCGGCAAGGCCTGCATTGTACATGGCTCGTGCCTCAGTGGACACAACCTGGCCCATCATGTACCACAATGATGTGTTAAAGCTTGCAGCAGATAGTATCACTGCTGGGAAGCTTGTGGCACCAGGTACTGTTGCATTGAAGTGTACACCAGGGCCGGTGTTGGAGACGCCATGGAGGGCCTCCGACCACCACTCGTAGGCCGGTACACCTAGCCTAGGGATACCCCTAGCCGCGTTTACTAGTTGTCGAGCTTTTTTCATCTAAGGTAAGGCGGGAAACTAAGTCCTTAGCACGATCATGATAAGTTAAAGATTTGTTACAGAAAGACAAATTGTTTATATCAACTTCTCTCTTGTTACATGCATATTGGTGAGTAGGGTAGGGAGTTAGAAAAAAGTCAAGAAAAAGAGTAAAAAATGGAGTATGATTCTCATTTTTTTTTTTTAAAAACAACAAATCTAAGAAATGTTTTACTAATTTTTTTTTATGAGCACTTTAAGTTGGAAAGTATTGAATTTATAGTAGGAGCAACACTTGACTAGGACCAGTGAGTGAGACAGTACAGTGAAGTGTGAAACTTGAGTGAAGTAATGGTTAATTTTGGGTACCTAGAACAAAAGGTCCCAAAGTTTTGGCGTGTGAAAAAAGAGATTCTAGAAATGGAAGGGTACTAATATCTTAATGTATAAGCGATAATGTTGATGATGCTTAAGGAAGCAAAAGTTTTACTGTGTTAAATGTAAATATGGTCCATAAAATTTGCTTTCTTGGTCCTTTGGAATGATATTCTGTGTGATATTATTTGGGCGCAATCAGATTTCTTTAATTTACAACTGTAGAGAGCATTATCATGCTCTTTGCAAAGTACTTATCTTACGTCTTTGAAATGTTTGCATTTCTAAGGGTTGATTAGGTGTATCTTTAAAATATTTACATTTAGTCGTGTGGATTAGGTTCTTTTTGGTATGATGAAGAAATATGATTAGGGTTTGTTTTCTAGTTATTTAATTATAACTATAAGGAATTACAACTAGACTAATGGTCTGTGTCGAAGTTAAAATATGGTTTTTTTGAATAGTTTGTTTTACATTGAAAAAATTTAGAGTTTGGTCCAAGTTTAGTCTGAGCACCAAAATTGTATGGGATTTGAATTCATTACCGCATTCTATTAACCCTATATAATTTTGATCCTTTCCGATAGGACAATTCTACTATAAATTAATTTTTTGAAGATTTCTCGGAGTTTGAGTTGATTTAATAAAGTAGTCATTGTCTCGAAATTGAGAACATTTTTTGGTAGAGGTAGATGGTAAATATGGAATTTCAATTAACATACTCATATCTCAAAGAATGTCCGTTGGTTTCACAATAAAACTATTTTAAGATGTATACAATTTTTGCTGACTAGTGCGAAATAGGTGAAGGTAGTTGGCTTATGGTATTTGCCCCAATAAGACAGCAAATTCATCAGTATATTGATATAAATATGGATTAAATGGGGGCAAGAGCTCTATTAATTTTATCGTGAAAGATGATTTGATAAATAAATTTTTGAGTGTGTATATATATATAATATATATTCGAAAAAACTTGGATAAGAACGACTAAATCAAGGAAATGACTAAAACAACCCAACTAAAAATATTGGAACAAAACTCAAATTCGCAACCTCCATTTTGAAGACTATGATTTCTATGTGGATAATCCTTACACTTTCTGATTCCCTTTAATGGTAAGATTTCCAAGTTGAATGCCTTGCTTGTTTCAACAATCTGATCTTTACTTCCAAGAACTTCAAGGAGTTTACTTGCAATCAACACTTTTTTTTGGAGGGAAAGAAATATATTATTAATAATAAGCCATACTGCACATACAATGATAATTAAGATATAAAAAATACAGATTTAGCAAATTATATATAACAATTTTCACAATGGAACCAATTAATTATAAGTATACTCGAGCACAGCTCCAACTCCACCGCTTCAAACTTGACGCGAGCAATGTATTTCAATGTCTTTGCATCTTTCCAAGTGGAGACCTTCAGAATGTGATTCTGTAATACATCATCCGTTCTAAAAGAAGTGAAATACTTCTCTATTGTATGTGAGAGCTTTGTGAGGAAAGTGTTTCACTTATTTTAGAACCATCAAGTATAATTGTTCCCAATGATGAATTGATGAAAAAATCTAAACCTTCATGGATCCAGATCATCTTCCAAATTATTAACATCATGAAAACAAGAAAGCTCATACAAAGATCAGGAGCAACCCACCAAAAAGGGAAAAACAAACTCTCACATATGCAGAGAACAAAGTAAAAGAAAGCGGTTTAAAAGAAAACAACCCTGAAAATTAAGAAAAAGGGTCAGACATAGTGTAATTTGTGAAGAAATTACACTATTTTTCGACCTAAGAGGCCAAGAAAATTTAAAAACCCTAAAAAGATAATTGAAGAAGGGAAGAGGAGAGGAGGCGACCACTACAAGGATCCTTTGATCTTTATTTTCTTCTTGTGTTTGCAATCACAACAATTAATAAGCTGATTAATTATATTTGTTTTGTCATCACAAAATCATTAAGGGACTAATGTTTACAGCATATTGTTGTTTCATCATCTTCAATAAAGATCTAAGGTATAGTTTTTTTTAATCCTCCCTAAAAAAACAAAAAAGACTTTCTCTCTCGCGGGTTCTCCAGCATCTTGCTGGTCACCATGGGTAGACCTCGAGGGTCGAAGACTTCGAAAACTGTGAGCAAAGGAAAGGGTAAGACATCGGGTCCATCATCTGCCGATGCGAGAAAGATGAGATTTATGGACGAGATTCTTGGTGCGAAAATCTTGGATGTTCAGAACACAGAATCGAGTGAAGATGAAGGTGAGATTCTTTCCCCAAAATCTTCGTTGATTGCACTTGAACAACAATCTGCGGCTAAGAAAACCTTCTCTGAATGGTTAACTGTATTGAATAGTGGGGTTAAATCTGCACAAATTGAACAAAATCAATTGAATGGGTTGAATAAACGTATTTCATGGGCGAATGAAATTGAGGGGAGTCAGGTTGCAATTGGAAATGGGGGTTGTACTGATGACATTGGGAGTGAAATTCCAATTGAAAACCTGAATTCTTGTGTGAATCATGTTGAATTACCTGTAATTGAGTGGGAGGATATTAAAGATGAAATCCATTTTTGGCAACATTCTGTTGTTTGTTACATTTTGGGGGCAAACCCTCCTCAACATGTAATTGAGGGGTTTTTTCGCCGAATTTGGGGGAGAATGGGTATAGACAGAATTGCTGCTCTTGGGAATGGCATCTATATGGTTCGTTTGCATAACAGGGATGACCAGGAGACTATTTTGGCAGAAGAGTGTCAATTCTTTGATGGCAAACCTTTAATAGTGCAGCAATGGAAACCTGATGTAGATTGGAGTAAGAAGACTGTTGAGAAAGTGCCCATATGGATTGAGTTACATGGACTTGATTTGAAATATTGGGGGGAAAGGAGTCTTGCCAAGATTGTGGGGGTCATTGGGAATTTTTTGAGGGCTGATCAGGCCACATTAAACAAAGACAATTTGATGTTTGCTAGGGTTCTAATTGAAGTGCAGATTGACCAAGATTTTCCTCAGAATGTGAAATTTGTGAATGAGAAAGGGGCAGTTGTTGAACAGAAGGTGTACTATGCTTGGAAACCTATTAAGTGTTCAAGCTGTAAGGGATTTGGGCACAAGCAGGATATTTGTGTGAAGCCTAAGAAAGTGAAGAAAATGTGGGTTGTAAAAGGGCAGAAGATTCAATTGCAGCCTTCTGAGCAAAACCAACAAATGACTAATAATGTGGAGAAGACACAGATGAATGGTCATGTGGGGGTGGAGGAGTATGGTGAGGTGAGTAGGCCAGTCTCACAGAGTGTGGTGAAAGTGACTCCTGTGAAGAATAGATTTGCTGCTCTCACTACTGAAGAACTTTTTTATGAGATAGATCACCAGTTGATAGAAGCTAATGATGATGAGGTGCAGGGGTTAAAGTCCCCTGAGGACAATGGATAAAATAATGGTGTGGAACACCAGGGGGCTGAATAGGGGTAGTAAGCAGGTTGAAGTGAAGAATTTCATTTCTAAAAATCAAATTGCCCTTTTTGGCCTTCTGGAAACTAAGGTGAAGATTCCTAAAATGGGGAATCTTTACCAAAGACTATGTCCTGGGTGGTGCTTCACCACTAATAGTAGCATTGTGGATAGAGGTAGAATTGTTCTTGGATGGTTGCCTAGTGCCTTTACAGTTTCAATTGAGACTATGACTGCTCAACTGATTCATTGTAAAGTGGAACCCATGGGGCAGTCTCCTACGTTTTATTGTACTTTATAGGGGAGGGAGGGAAAGCTTGTGGCAGGAACTAAACCAGATTAAAACCACCTCTCCTTGGGTGGTTATGGGCGACTTTAATGTGGTGTTGAATCTTGATGAGAGGATAGGATCTCCTGTAAGATTGAATGAGGTGCAGAGTTTTAGAAGGTGTGTGGAGGAGTGTGGCCTAGCTGATATTAAGCAAGTTGGAAGATTCTATACTTGGTCTAACAAGCAGGAGGGACCCAGTAGAGTATTTTCTAAAATTGATAGAATAATGGCGAATGGTGAATGGATTGGCCATTTTGAGAATGCTGTGGTGACCTACCTTCCTGAGGGAGAGTATGACCATTGCCCTGGCATATTGTGTGTTCATAAGGAGGTAGGGGGCAGGAAACCTTTCAAATTCTTTGATATGTGGGTCACTGGTGAGGGGTATATGGAGTTGATAACTGGGGTCTGGCAGTAGCAGATTCAAGGTTGTAAGATGTTTAGGGTTACTCAAAAGCTGAAGATGATAAAGGAGAAGCTGAAACAATATAACCAGAATGGTTTTGCTGATATTCAGGCCCAGTATCACAAGGCTTACAATGAGATGGTTTTGATGCAAGATAAAGTGCATAGCCATAGTCAAGATGAGATAAATATGGTGAATGAGAAGCATGCTACTGAGAATTACAAGATTGCTAAAGAACATTATCTGAGCTTTTTGAGACAAAAGGCCAAGGAAAGGTGGATTGACAAAGGTGATGATAACACTAAGGTTTTCCATCAATCAATACAGGCTAGAAGACACACGAATAACATCAATGCCATCCAAGATAGCTCTAATACTTGGCTACATGATGATACGAATGTTAAAACTGCCTTTGTTGAGTTCTACCAGAACTTGCTAGGGGCCAGATTAGAAGGAAGGTGTAAGGTGAAGTCTCAAATAATCAGGGAAGGTGTTGTTTTAACTGATGATCAGCAGCTCCTTCTGAATTGTAATTTCACAGCAGAAGATGTCAAGAAGGTAATGTTTTCTATACCCAATGACAAGGCTCCAGGTATAGATGGCTTTAATAGCTTCTTTTTCAAAAATAGCTGGGACATAGTTGGGGAAGAAGTTTCTGCTGCAGTTTTGGATTTTTTCCAAACTGGGAAGCTTTTGAAATCTGTAAATATTACTTCTCTCACTATGGTTGCTAAGGTCAAAAGCCCCACTCATGTGAGTGACTTTAGGCCTATTTCATGTTGTTCTGTTTTGTACAAGTGCATTACCAAATTAATTTGTGAGAAGTTAAAATTAGTTCTCCCTGGGATCATTTCCCCCACTCAGGGTGCTTTTGTGGCTAATAGGAGTATTCTACACAATATCCTGCTTTGCCAAGATATTGTGAAGATGTATAAGAGGGGGCAGAAACAACAATGTTGCTTGATGAAGATAGATTTACAGAAGGCTTATGACACTGTAAGTTGGGAATTTTTAGAAGATATGATGTTAGCCTTGAGGTTCCCTAGAAGATTTGTGGATTTAGTTATGGTATGCGTTACGAGTCCAACTTTTACACTTATGATTAATGGGACTCCTACTGGGTTTTTTAATTCCAAGAGAGGGATAAGGCAGGGTGACCCTATGTCCCCTCTCCTATTTGTGCTCTGTATGGAATATTTCTCTAGAACCATGACTTACATTGGGAAACAAGATGAGTTCAAGTTTCATCCAAGGTGTAAATCCCTTGCTATTAACCACCTTTGCTTTGCTGATGATGTTATATTGTTTTGCAAAGGTGAGTTTAAATCTGTCAACATGATCTTACAAGGTATTCAGTTATTTGCTGCTACTGCTGGACTGAAAGCTAGTCCTACTAAGTCTGACTTCTATAGTTGTGGCCTTTCTGAGCAAGAAAATATCAGAATTAAAGAATGCTCTGGTTTTAAGCATGGGCAACTCCCTTTTCGATACTTAGGGGTGCCAATTAGCACTAAGAAGATTGCTGCTGCAGATTGTGAAAAGTTGATTGAGAAAATGGTGGGGAAAATTAGGGTCTGGAGTACCAGAAACATTTCCTTTGCAGGAAGGCGACAATTGGTAAATTCTGTGCTTATGAGCATCACAGTGTATTGGTCCCAGATTTTTCTGCTTCCTAAGGAGGTGTTAAAACAAGTGAACTCTATATGTAGAGCTTTTCTTTGGACAGGCACTTGTAATAGCCCTAGGCCAGGATATGTCAGTTGGACTGATGCTTGTAAACCCAAGAGTCATGGTGGGCTTGGTTTTAGAGCCTTATTGCCTTGGAATTTGGCTATTGTGGGTAAACAGGTGTGGGACATATCTATGAAAGCTGATAATTTGTGGGTTAAATGGATCCATGATAGCTATGTCAAGGACCAAACCTGGAGCACATATGTTGCTCCACATAGTGCCAGCTGGGTTGTTCAGTACATATGCAAGGCTAAGCAAGAGATCTTGAGGATTTGTGGTAATGATTGGTTTAGCAGGCCAAGGTATAGTACAGCGGAAACCTACAAGAAGATGCAAGACCATGGGGAGAAGTTGGATTGGTGTGCAGCAGTTTGGGATCATCATAATATTCCGAAGCATTGCTTTATTGGCTGGTTAGCTTTGAAGAACAGACTACAGACAAGAGTGAGATTAGCTTCTATTGGAGTAAGCAACAGCAATAGGTGCCTATTATGTGAAGATAATGCAGAAGATAACACGCATTTGTTTTTTAATTGCCAGTATAGTTTACTATGCTTGGCACTGATTAAAAGATGGTTGGGAATTAATGTTGTTACTTCCAATCTGCCTCAGTTAATTGGATGGGTAAAAAGAAGGTATAGGGGTAGCAGGTTTAGGAAGCAGGTCATTGTGGCTGGGATTCTAGCTACAGTTTATAGAGTATGGCAGGAAAGGAACTCTGCTCTCTGGAACCAGTGCATTCATACAGTGGATAGAAGTGTACAGGAGATCAAATACATAGTGAAACAGGCGTGTAAAGTCTAGGATTCCTAGAAGAGTGAGTGATACCGATGTTCGGTGGCTATACTTTGTTTATGATGTATAGATTTTGGTGTCTTTGTTGTTTTAGCAATTTAGGTTGTAAAAATGTGGTGTTGTGCTTTCAATATATCTCTTACTTACCAAAAAAAAAAAAAGGTATAGTTTTTTTTTTTGGTGAAAAGAGAGGGTTACAGATCTAAGGTAGAGTGATAGAGTAAAAAGTCGTTAAAAAAGTGGGTTCATACTCTCAATTTAAGGGTCGCAATTAAATTGGAAAGCCCAAAAATGGTAAGTGGGAGAGAATAAGAAATTTAATCATGATGTAAGAATATTATTAGGAGAAAAAAAGTAATTGTTGCAAGTAATTTGAAACCTAGGGAGAATATATTTTTGGATGTACGCAAAAATATTACACCGTACCTAAGTCTTATATGTCTCATGCATACACCGTTTAAAACAAGTCCAAATTTTCTATCACACTATTATACTTTCTTTGTTTCTCAATAAATGCATCATATTGCATTTTTACACTATTTAAATATTAACTTTGACCATAATTACTAGTAATACGTAAAAATAAAGATCATTATTTTAATTGATATTGGGTTACTCTTAATGTATATTTCCAAAATATTATACCTTTGTAATTTTTAATAATATATATTTAAAGATATCGATGGTCAAACTTCTACATTGGCAAGTGTATCCAGTTAATATGATGCATCCATTAAAAAATAGAGGAAATATCTTATAATATGTACCACTTAATTCTAGTGGTCCATATCATCCACTATTATTTACTCTTTCTCCTGTCCTCGACTTTTTGCTGTTGTTTGTAACACCCTGAAAATTTGAGCCTAACTCTTTGATAAAAAAATTATATTTTCTTAGCTTGACGAAATACTTCTGAAACCTTTGTTAGCTCCTCGTTTATATTTCATTTTCTTAAATATATGACTAAATGAGAAAATCAAACTAATCAATTTACTCTTATAAATGAATGGGGTTACTTGTTTGAATAAATGCGGTTACTTTTGTTGACAATTGAGGTTACTCGTATGATTAAATGAGGTTACTCATATAAGAAAATGAGGTTACTTGTATGATTACATGGAGTTACTCATAAGATTAAATAATGTTACTCATAGATTAAACGACGTTACTTGTATGACTAAACGAGGTTACTCATATGATTTAAATGAGGTTACTCATATAATTTTTGTAAGGTTAGGATATAACTCGACGAAAACAACTCTAAATCGTGTGAAATTTTTACACGAACTAGATCCAGATGTTATAACCCTTGAGTTGATATTTCACGCTAAAGTTCAATCCCAGTAGATTGCAGTTATCGTTTTACTCCAACTAGTCCAGTTTCCAACGATTTTATACCAACTTCAAACTTCCACTTCAAAACCGTACCAAATCAACTCGAAACTTTTTATTTTTAAACATGTTAAATAAACAAGGAGTAGTACATTTTAGCCTCAAGAGACTCCATAAAAGTCGAAGTATGCTAGGAGATCTAAGGTTTCAAAGTTTACCATAATTATGTGCGAATCTCGACAAAAAAAACTCAAAATCCTGTGAAAGTTTGACCTAACTAGATCCAAATATTATAAGCACTTAGCTAAAATTTCACGCAAAAATTCAATCCTAGTAGATCCTAGTATCGTTTTACTCCAAATGGTCCAGTTTCCAGCGAGTTCATACCAACTTCAAACTTCCGGTTCAAAATCGTATCCAATCAACTCAGAATTTTTTATTTTTTTAACACCTTAAGCTAAACAGAGAGTAGTACAGTTTAGGCTCAAGAAACTCCAAGAAAGTCGAAGTATGCAAGGAGAACGTAGGTTTCAAAATTCACCTTACTTTTGTGCGAATTTGAAGCAGACGAATAAGGAGCGTTTCCCTTGGATCTTGGGAAAAGTTGCGAGTATTCTAGCGACGAAGAAAATGGAAAACTATGAGAGAAGAGAGAGAGAGAGAGATAACAAAATCATGAAAACAGAGGGGAAGGAGAGGATGAACTTTATACATGGGTCAGCCACACCTATATATAGGTGTGGCTGGCCACATATAAGAATTTTTGAAAAATAAATTTAAATTTAAATATGATTATGATGAACATAAACTAGTTTTTTCCGAAGCCCAATGCCCCGCATTGTTTTTATATATAGGTGTGGCTGGCCACATATAAGAATTTTTGAAAAACAAATTTAAATTTAAATATGATTATGATGAACATAAACTAGTTTTTTCCAAAGCCCAATGCCCTGCATTGTTTTGGTAGTAGGTTGTTTATTTCGCCCATGGTTGTAAATTTGTAAATCTTAATTTTCCATTTATGAAGTGTTAATTGCATTATTTTGTTTTTTGCCCTATAAATAACTTTTTTTTCTTTTATATTGTGAAATATACTTGCTATCTACCTCTAAAAAGTGACTTACCCTTTGAATTTTTTTTAAAGTTTTATCAAGTTGTAGTTCTTAACATGGTATCCTATTTCTAAAATTTAGTTTTTTTTTCCAAAAATAACATGGATTTTAATTTCCAAAAGCAATACATACATACTTGTTTGGCCATTTAAAATTATTGACCTTCACTCTTTCTACTATATTTATATGCTCTTTATATCGCGTCCTATTTATTGTTTTCATGCTTCATTCTCTTCCCTGCCATATAACCAGAATCCAAATTTTCACTAATATTTTTATATATTAGCCATGGAAGAATGATAATATGATCGCAATTAAACTTGTTACGATGTTTTAATATTTCTTATTTATTTTCAACTACACTAGATGATGTAATAATTAGTGTTGGCATTTTGTTACAATTAGGATATGTAGCTTGAGGCTTGGTATAAAGTTTTTATCTTATTATATTTTCAATCTTTTCATAAGGTGGAAAGATATAGTATTGCTTGACATTGATAATTTGTCACAAATAAAAGTTATAACTTGATGGTTGGATAATGACTTAAAAAGTTGTAAAAAAAACTTATATGGACCTAGTCCAGACTAAATTAGTATTGATCTAATGCTATTACAAGTGATTTTTGAAAAAAGGGTGAATATATATATATATATATATATATATATATATATATATATATATATATATATATATATATATATATATATATATATATATATATATATATATATATATATATATATGAGAAGTTGGTATAGATTATAAAGAGTGACTATGTGAGAAAAATTATCACTATGTTAGATAATAATAGCTTAGTGTAACTTAAGATTTTAAAATGTTACTATATGAAAAGGATCACTATGTCATATAGGTGACTTTAATCCACAATAATATTAGTGTGGACCAGGTCCACCCAAGACTAACTCTAAAAAGTTAGTAATAGATTTAGGACTTCTTATAAAAAAATTTGATCAACATCTATGAGTAACACAAAAAAATGTCTACATTGGAGTTGATTTTTGGGTATAGGCCGCGTAACTAGAAATAAAGTAGAAATGATTGCAGTGGAGCTATATGTGGCTCTTATAAGGCAGATTAAATTAGAATTGTTTGCATTATATAATTTAGATGTAGCTAATTGATTCTACATTTTGAATAATTGTATTTAAAATTAGAATTTAAATGTTAGATGACGAAATTGTTGTCATTAATTAATTAATAGAATATGGCTACTATTTTTTTGGTGAGCATTAAATATGACTACTATTATGTACTTAGGTGTTTTAATCTTGACACCTTCACTAGTGGAAGACATCCATGATTGAGGCAAGTGAAAAATTCCAGAAATCAGCGAATAAAACCGTGCGCAAATGGCTGGTTTTAATACCTAAGCTAAAAGCAGTCAAACGAAACGTCAAGATAATTTTAGTAGCTGCCCCCATGTAAAATATGTCAAAGAGGATAACCCCAAGTCGTCATGTGCGCCAAAACAACAGACTCAACTTGTTTTTGTACTCTATATGACAAGAAAAAAAGAGAAATATACAATTGTAGTCTATTTGTTTATCTTCTGAGATACCTATCTTTTGTACTTTTCCAAGTTCAACTTTGGCCAACTAGTAATAAACTATGACATCTCAATTTCAAACTCATGTAAAATGTCAAATTCTTTGAATTTTCCATGAAACTTCTAGCTGGCATTTGACATATCCCCTTCTATAAATATAATCAAATACTTATCAACCCATTCCACACAACATCAAAACATCGGAAAAATTACTTTCAATCCACAAAAACCAAACTCTCAAAACACCAACTTTTAGGTTCAAGTTTCGCAAAAAGAATAGTTCATATAAAAATGGAGGGACTTATACCATATCTTGTGCGTGCAATCAAGAGGCAAAACCTACACAACCAAAGCTTCCGATGCCTCTCCGACGGCTCGAGGCGGAGCTACCATTTATTAGGCAACGCTGGCGGTGATTCTGTTAATGGATCATCGCACAGGCGAGCACAATCGGAGTTTCAAGCCCCGACTGCGATGGATTTGCAGCCTGAAGTTGACCAGTTTGTACGTTCACGTAGCATGAAGAGTAACATCAACATGATGGATAACAAAGGGTTAAGGCAAACTCATCCTAATGCTCCTGCTGCTTACAATTATAATTGTGATTTTGGTGATAGGCTTGGTTCTAAGACGATTAACAAGTTTCATCAGTATTAGTTAGAAATCTAGTTTAGAATGGCAAAAAAAATCATTTGCAAGTGTGAAAATCTAGTTTTAATGTGTGTACGTATTAATGTTTGTTTTCCTTTTATTTAATTGGTTTATTTGTTGTTATTGGAGTGGGTGAAAGCTTTTGTAAGATTCCATCAGCAAAATGATGGAGATAATTAAACAAGTTGGAACCATTATGAAAGTGAATGAATGTGTACAAATTATATTCTTAGACTACTATTCTCATCAAGTGATGTGTAAAGCACTAGTATATCTTTTATGATTGATATTGATTTTTCATGATATGAGATTAAAGTACATATTCGATTGAAAAATTTTCAAGGGAGTGATGACTGTTCAATAATTATTCCTGCTAGTATTCACAACTAAAGAAGATATGAAATGTCACAAAATATTGTTTTAAACGTTATTCCAAGGACATAATATGCCCCATCATGAACCGCACATCTAGTGATCCTAGTGAAGTAGGGTGTAACGCAAGTATGGTTTTATATATTAATAATGATAATGATTGACTTCAGCTAGAGTTGTCAATTCAGTTACTCGAGTCGGGTTCAGGTTGGGTTATCTCAGGTTTCAGGTTATGTTTGGTCAGATCGTGTCAGGTCATCAGATTCAACAGGTCGGGTGCAGGTCGAGAACGGTTATAATTTGGTCAAGTCTGCCTCGATTTATTTGTTCTTTCAGGTCTGGCCTGGTGAGGTTCGACACAGCAAATTTGGAGACCTGTCATCTTTTGTGGCCATGTGGTGTCGTATCGGATTTATGGCAAGTTTGTAGCTAGTGATTTCAGGTTATTGAAGTCATGTGTGGGTCAGATACTTATCAGGTTACGACAATAACGGTTTGGGTCATTGTCAGGTTCGAGTCAAGTTTAAGTTGGTAGCTATCGAGTTGGGTTATAATTGGGTTGTGCCATACTTGATTTCAGGTCGATTTGAGTTCGGAACGAAACATTGAGCTCGTGTAGCGCTGCCTCAAAATTTTATCATTATTTAAGATTTCATTGAAAATCAATGCTTGAATAGCTCATAGTCTTCATACTAGTTATACACTTATACTACGAAGTTAATCGTCTTTAAGTTAAATTCATCTAGAAATTAATGATATCTAATTGAATTGTAACATGTAGGTATTGGATGAGATCAATATAAGTTAAAGCTAATAGAAAATAACGATATTGCATTTAAGGTAATCATCTCTAAAAGTTAAATTCTTTAAACTTGTTTAAGGTAACAATACTCGAGTCAAGCCAAAACACATAAGTCAAATCAACTTGTTCCTAATAACCAACACTACCAATGAGTTATTGAATTATTGATTATTAAAGACTCCTATGTTATGAGAACTAATATTGGCTACTGAGTACAATTGTATCACAATAGCCTACTACCATACTACGTGTAATGCATTAAAGTTTAAATAGATCTTGACTCCTGAGTGTAAGATAATGGACACATTGATTGTTGATAATTGTTAGTAGTTATTAGTTTAGGAAGAACAAACCTATACCAATTACTCAAATTCTCAATTACAATTATTTCTAATTTTTAGATTTAATCAATAGCAAGAATAATAATTAAAATAATATATCATAATGACTTACACACCTAGATATATACTCTATTGATCCCTCGTAACATATTTTTTTTATGCACAGAGATATAGGAAGTACTAGAAATCGGGTCATTAATTATGTTGAAAAAAGTTGGGGTTGTTCCCTTCATTTGCACAAAAAAAACAAAATTTACATTGAGAAATATTAGAACTAAATAAACAAAAGGGTAACAACCATGTGAGGCGAATACTCATAGAGGTACATGGATGAGAAATGGAACCAACCCAAGAATAAGATATTCTCACACAGTCCAAAATGGGTAATGTTTGACTAAGAGAGTACCTAATTTTGCCATGACCAATAATTATGATTGTATGCAATACGATTGAGTTGATCTTGATTATGAATGCTCATCCAATCTGATGATAAGTGATCTTTAGCATAAACAAAAATCATATAAAGTATTCATGATTGAGTTCTGATTGACTTGTTAATATTAATGGGACTAAAAAACGATCCAAGCTAATATTCAAACTAGCCAAACTCGCCCATTTGAAACTTCAAATTAAATATTAATAAAACATGGATTATTTTGCCAAATGCAGCCCTTTAAACTGATCACTTTAATTTGTTAGTTGCAGCCCTTTCATTTCAATATCTTTAATTGCAGCCTCAAATAAACCAAACACTTTTAAGTTGCAGCCCAAATCCAACCTATCTTCACGCCTTTTGGGCTGCAATTTAAAAGTGTTTGGTTTTTTTTGAGGCTACAATTGAAGAGAGTGAAATGAAAGTGCTGCAATTAACAAAGTGATTAGTTTAAAGGGCTGCATTTGGTAAAAAAATCATAAAACATTCATTTAACTTTTAACTATGTGTTCTAGAATATAATTTGTTAGTCAATAACCGATATAGCACGGATAGTGTTGCGTCCCGCGCACCATAATGCACGAGCATAACACAGAGGCAGTTTACAAAATGCTGAAACGCAACCAAGAGTTGCGCTAACGCAGAAGCTTGTGTACCACGTAGGCTTGCTGCGCCAGATGCATGGGTGGTGGACCAGAGCACGGTGGCTGCGCGTAGCGTAACGGCCGTGCGTCAGGCGCACGCTGTTGATATCTTCTCCGCGTGATTTTGACTTGTTTTCCTATAAATAGACCTGCTTTTCGAGGAACGTTTTACCATGACATTTCCATACACTTACATAAACACTTTCATACTACGAAAGATCTCTCAAAACACTTAAAATATATAATCAAACAATTCAAATTTTCATTCAATCTCCATTCAAGCTTCAAGATTGCTCCTCCTGTGGATCATTACACAAGACCTAGGCGACAAATGTATAATTTCCAATGGTTAATTTCAATTTAATTCTTATTTTACTAGTAATCTATTTTTCATGATGTAGATCCTAAAAGGATTCCATGCTCTTGTATATTCTAACCTCTAATATTTCTTTCCCTATATTTTTCTATACATTATATCATATTCATTTGCATGCTTGTATGCTTTCATCACCTCACATGTTTATTTTGCTAATCAATGACCTAAATAAACATTCTAAAGCTAAATTGAGATAATTTGAACAATTAGATTAGGTTCTCTGTAATTTGATTGCATAAAAAACCTGTCACTAAAAATTAGTCTTTGGTTTGTTTAACGAACCAACATAGATTAATTTTTATATTGCATAAACATATTACTTGGTTATTTATTTGCATAAAACTAGACATGAATTGTATTAAGTAGAGGCCAACAATGGGCGAATTTAATTCCAGATCATATTCGTACCCTCACCCCTGAACTCAATCTTTGGTTCATTGACCAATTATGAACTCATGACAGGGGAATCTACATTGGATAAGTCCCCAAGTTGTCCCTAACATTTTCCAATATCCAATTAGGTTTATGAGTCTTCCTTTAAAAACTTGTTGGCGATTTCTTTTTCAAAACTAAAAACTTTTCAATGAGATAGTCAAATACGCGTTCATCCCGCGTAGGCAATAAAAACACGTCTATAGTAGGCCATGTCGTTTCCAAGATGTAAGACTTTAGTTTGACTTTTATTCATTTGGTTTGAAATACTTTTATCATTTTCCGCTGTAAAATTCTGATTAGGCTTAAACATTCTCACGCGTGGTGGTAATGTTTTAATAATTCTCTATTATTTATTGGAAAAGTACTATTGAAATAGAGAGAATTATTGGAGTGTCACATGGAGCCCGTACAAAAATATTTGAAAGTGGAGGATGTATAGAAGTAAGGCATTATTGAAATGCTTTAAACCTCGAGGGTACTGTGGAGACTCTGGAAAAAAAATTAGTGGTACAAGATTAAATATAGAATGTCAACCAACAAACAAAACAAGCAACGCTGCGTCAATCTAAATTAAAAGGTGCACACCTTTGTGTAAAGAGTAGTGTAGACACATAATTGTGTCTACCCATTTGAGTACCCTATGATGACTAATATCCCGAATCCAAAATCTCACTCTTTTTAGTTTGTTAGTTTTTCCTAAAAATTGATTGGCGTCTCTCTTTTTACAAAAATAAAATTGTGTAGGTCACATGATTTTTTATACCTACAATTTGACAACTTCACTGGGGAATGTGATAAGAGGTTTTTAGTGTGTCGTTAAGGCACCAAAAATCGCTTTTCAAACAATATTTGTAACACCTAACAAGCAATTACTAAGAATGTAGTAAAGGCAAGTCAAGGGTCGATCCACAGGGAAATTGGGATTAATCAAAGTCTATCAAGTCTAAATTACCTAATTGTGGGATTTTTAGGGGTTTTGATTGATTTTTGAAAAGGAAGAAATTGATTTTTGTAACAACTACGAGAAGAAAATATCAATAAGGAAGACACTAGAGTTAGGGTTACTAGTATGAATCAAAACGGAACAGCGATCATTAATGCAATTGTGATTCAAAGGCGACAATTATGCAAGGTTAAGTTTTCCTATAAAATACTCGAGTCCTCTCTTGAATGGTCCTCAAGAATGATCGCTTAATCAATCGACTAAATCCTCTCTCGAATGGTCTTTAGTCAATCGATTAAGAGATCCAATGAATTCGGAAAACCCCTAATAAAGGGTCCCCTTAATTTCTACCCAATATCTTGGCCTAGAAATTAAGTTGATTCATGGGGATGATAAAAGAGTTCAAAATTCGATTAAGAAATTTTGAAATAAAAATACCAAAGCATAAATGTGATCAATATCTATCTTAAGGCCTCAAAACACCAACATCAATGCATATCCCATTAACAATACATGAAAACCTTAATCCATACTTTCACCCTAATCCTAGATAAGAGACTACTCACTAATCATGGATTCTAAGCATAAAAACATGAAATTTATAAATAATCTAGGGCAAAACATGATTAAGGGATAATTAATCTAATGAAAATAAACAAATATGAAACTATAATAAAAGATAACTAATACTATGGAAGACGAGAGATTAATAATCACAAAGATGAATAAAACTGAAAACTTCGAAATTAGATTAATAAAAGTTACCTTGAATGTGTAGAAAATCAACAACTTTAATCTCTGAATCTCAAGTCTAAGAAATAAGCAAAAAGCTTTTCTCTCTAGGAAGAACTCTAATATCACTCTCATGTCTATAGAAAAAAGCATAATCCCCCAAATAACATAAAAATCTATTGTTTTAATAAGCACACAGCTTTACAAATTCTTTGACGGACCTCAGTGGCTGGTGCGGGTGCACCAATGTTATTGATCTTAAGGGTCTCAAACTTGCAGGATGATGGTGCGCGCGCACCATAGTACTAGGTGCGGGCGCACCAGTGTGGTGTGGGCACCTATATGGCTGTGCGGGCGCACAAAAGTCTCTGATCAAGCTTTCCTTTTTCTATCTTCGCGCGTGCAAACTCCTCAAAACTCCCGCCTTATACCGTATCTCCCAACTCTCGACCTCAGAAAAGGTCACACCTGCAATCAAAGCACGGAAAAACACGGTGAAAGCAAATGTACTAGAAATCACTACTACAAAAAAGGTCAAAGAGACCATCTATAGGAGACCGGTTGAGGTTACTAACCCATTTCTTAAATATAGGAAACCATTGATTATCCAAAACCAGTCTCTTAAGTTTAACTATTTGGCTTATTGAAATTGTTGTTGTGAAATAGGAGACTGCTTATAAGTAAAACCGATTTCCTTGAAATATTTTAATTTTTTTAATTCAATTTTTTTTCAACATAATATTGTAGTGTACGTATATATTCTTCTTGTTGTAAGATATGAGACTACTTCTAATTAAAACTGGTTTCCTTGAAATAATTTAATTTTTAAATTTAATATGTTTTCAACATAATACTAGTGTAGTGTACAGGAAAAATTCACATGAATAATCCCAACTTTCAACAGTCTTCTCAAAATAATCCCAACTTTGAATTATTTCAGAATAATCCCAATTTCAGGGGATACATTCACAAAATAATTCGAACTATTAATTTTCAATATATTTTAGACCTAAATTGGATTAGTGTAGGCAAGAAAAAGTATAGTTTGGTTTATTTTGAGAAGGTTCCTTCAAAAGTTGGGATTATTCTGGAATAATTCAAAGTTGGGATTATTTTGAGGAGACGGGTGAAAGTTAGGATTATTCATGTGAATTTTTCCTAGTGTACATGCTATATAGTATATATTCTTCTGTTTATTTTTAAAATTGTTTTTCCTTTTTTAAGCAACAAATACTATGAAAAAAAAAAACACTACCACATATCGTATACTCGTATCTAGGTGCAACGTGGGTTTAGATGTTCATACTCCCTCCGTTTTTTTAGATGTAACATATCGATTTCAAGCACTATTCATCTAATACACTTTGACCATTAATTGTTATTAAAAAGTCCAATTTTACATCTAAAAAAACAAAGGGAATATTACTTTTCTTAATCCCACCCAACTTGCTGCTAGAACCTCAAACCAGTAAACCACCACTCCCCATAATCCAAATTCACCCTAATTACCGAATCTTCTTGCCCATGACAATTCCACCTAATTACCCTCAAATTCAATCCAATTCGCAATTGAGAAATTAGAATTCGTCATTTCCAATTCTCATATTAATTCTCTTTTTTTTTAGTTTTATTCAGATCTGCGCCAACGTAATCGCAGCCCCAAATTATGGCTCTGGTACGTTATTTCATTTGTTCTTCACTGTTTTAACTTTTGATTCTATCGTCCAATTGTTGAAAATTGTTGCTAAAACCGATGCTTACTTTTCATTTTAAGTATTGTTTGTTTGTTGATTCTGGATTTTATTTTGGATCTATTAATGGTGATATTTGAATTTAGTCTAACTTACAGGTTTTGAATTTATGGATTTGATGATTCTGTTGCTGGAAAATGATAGTGATTGGTATTTGATAAGTGCATTTCTAATGCACTTTGTGGACTCCTTTTAGCTCATTTTGATCCTCTTTCTTCTCCCTTTACCCTTCTATTTCATTCACTTGATCATGACCGAATTTCTAGTACATTTGCTTTCACCCTGTTTTGCCATATTCTTAATATAGGTGGATCTACCTAAGATGGCTATGAGTTGTAGAGTTGGCAAAAGGAAGCAATGAAAATAGAGCCCACGTTGAGAAATGGTGTGCTTGCACCATGCCCCATGTCTGCTCGCACAAAGGAGCACGTAGTGCCATAAAATCTTGTTTGGGGAACTTGAAATTAGAGCTGTTCACGGACGGGACGACCCGCTAAGCCCGCCCAACCCGGCCCGCTAAAGTTGCGGGCTTGGACAACAAACTTTGAAAAAAATTTCTAAATGGGCGGGCTAACCCGGCCCGCTAATATTAATGGGCGGATATGGGCAACCTCAAATATACCGCGGGCAAGCTCGCCCGGCCCGTTTACCATAATATCTATTTTCTAAGAAATATAATTTTTTATCTAACTAATTTAGTGTTGATTTATCTTTTGGAATATATGGTTTATTTGCACTAATATAGCTTTGTTAACACATAATTGTCTTTATTCTTACCTTTAGTAAGTTAATTTCTTAATAATTTGTCGTCCTCTAACATTTTTGTTACGAATATTTTTAACTTTCTCTATTATGTTGTGATTATCAACTTTTTTCTATTTTAACAAAAATTATGTTTTAATCTATAAATATTAAAGGAAATTAACTAGAGTACTTGGAAAAAAATAAAAGTATTAATAGGCCCGTTAGGCCCGCGGGCAAGCCCGCCCGTTTATTAGGGCGGGTCATGGAGAAGTAGTTAAGCCCGCATATAGACATATTAGGCCCGTTGGACAAATTTTTTTGATTAGGCCCGGCCCGCAACCCGCCCAAGCCCGCAAATGATCACATCTACTTCAAATGAACACAACTTTCAAATAACAAATCGAATGAAGGTAATTCTAGTTGGCAGTGAAAGCTCGTTTCGATAGCTTTCCAACGACTGGTCATAAGCTTGATTTGGATAAAAAACGAAGAAGTTATGCTCGTTTTAAGTTGAACTGTCCGACCAGATCAGAAAGAATGGTGCGCCCGCACCTGATTTTGGTGCGCCCGCACCTGATTTTGGTGCGCCCGCACCATTTAAATTTGCGAAGAAAGCAATGCGTGTTTTAATAACAAGAGTTGATTAGTTTTTGCGACTTATGTTTTATTCTATGTTTTAGAGAGGATTGTTAGGGTTGATATTAGAGAGTTAAACACCTTAGTTTTGTCAAAGATCTGAGATTCTAGATCATAGTTTGTGATTCCTACACATTGAAGGTACTTTTTATTCAATTTAATTTCAAATTTTCAGTTTTTATTCTCTCTTTTCATTGTTATTCTTTGTTCTTCCATGTTATTAGATCTTCTTTATCACAGTTTCATAATTATTATTTTCATTAGACTAATTATCTATTAATCATGTTTAGCCCTAGATTAGTTATAGATTTCTTGTATTATTGCTTAGAATCCACTTAGTCTCCTATCTAGGGTTAGGGTGAAAGTATGGATTAAGGTTTAAACGTATTGTTAATGTGATTGTGATGATCTAATGATGTTTATGCATTGATCTTGGTGTTTTGAGGCCTTAAGATAGATTTTGATCACATTTATGCTTTGGTATTCTGATTTCAAATGTTCCTAATCGAATTTTGAACTCTTTTATCATCCCCATGAATCAACTTAGTTTCTAGGCCAAGATATTGGGTAGGAATTAAGGGGATCCTTTATTAGGGGTTTTCCGAATTCATTGGATCTCTTAAGCAATTGACTAATGACCATTTGAGAGAGGATTTAGTTGATTGATTAAACGATCATTCTCGAGGACCATTCATGAGAGGACTCGAGTATTTTAGAGGAAAACTAAACATTGCGTAATCGTTGCCTTTGATTCACAATTGCATTAATGATTGTTGCTCCGCTTTGGATCCATACTAGTAACCTTAACTCTAGTGTCTTCCTATTTGATATTTCATCTCGTGTTATTTGTTAGTTCTTTGATTTTAGCTAGTTATAGTTGTCACCAAATCATTTTAAAACCCCCAAAAACCCCTCCATTAGGTAATTAAGACTTGATAGACTTTGATTAATCCCATTTTTCCTGTGGATCGACCCTTGACTTGCCTTTACTACGTTCTTAGTAAGTGCTTGTTAGGTTTTATAAATATTGTTTGAAAAGCGATTTTTGGTGCTTTAACGACACACTAAAAACCTCTTATCAAAATGGCGCCGTTGCCGGGGAAGTTGTGCTATTGATTGAAGTTTTCTTAAGTTTTTTTTTATTTGAAATTAAAAATTAATTCATTGATTCAAAGTCATACGACATCTACAATAGAAGTCAAAACTAAACAAATACATATCAAAATGAAATAAATACAATTCTAATATGACAAAACCACGATCGTTGAGTAGATCTAACACTTCTGAAAACCCTAGTCTTTCACATCGCTGTCTGATGCAGCCTTCTGCAAGGGGGTCTATCGATCTTTTGTAGTTTTGAAGTAGAACTGGATTCAATTCAAGTGATTGTAAACGAAGTACTGACATCTGTTGTAACCCCGCACAAATTTCAATCAACAAATCAACCTCTTGAATTACACAAAAACCCAAAAACAAAGTCTTCAAACTCTCACATGGAGAGAGATAAAACCCAATATATGGGTAGATATAACCCAATAAATGAGTAGAAAAACTCTCCATTAGAGAGAGACTGAAGTTTATTAGAAACATTAATATAAAAAACTAGTAACAAAAGGAGAAAAGGGGCTTACCACCGCCCAAAAGGGTGGCGGTAGCCCCTAGGTTGAAATTAGGGTTTTGTGGGAGAGGAGAGAGAAGAGAGAAAAATAGGGAGAGGAGGCGTAGGTGTTTTCCTCTGTTGGCCCTTATCGAAGTTTTCTTAAGTTTGAAATTGCTTAATTGATTCTTTATTTTTTACTTTTATTTATTGGTTTATTTTTTTTTATCTTGTTTTTATTTTATGTGGTAAGTGCTGTTTATATGAGTCTAGGATTTTGTATATAATTATTTTTTGTCTTTTTAATCTTCTTTTTTTAAGAGAATTCCAAAAAATGGCAAACTTCTTTTTTCCTCAATATGAGGATGAACCATTTTGGAATTATTATCAGAGATTTGAGAACAGTCTTCTAACTAAGTATAGACTTGAGATTTGGGAGATGTGTGAGGTGATGTATGAGGGTTTGAATATGCATACAAGAGAAATAGTGGAGTTTATGTTTAATGGTGAATTTCGATCCCAACACTTTGATGAAGCATGGAGTTTCTTTGGGTGGCTGTCTAGAGACACTTATGAGTGGGACCATAGAAGTACTACTTTCTCAAATTTAGAAGATGTCTCTAGCTGTGAACTACATGTTTATTATGAAATTCTTAATTCACTAAAAGAAAATATGGCATTGTTAAAGAGATGTGATTCTATGATGGACAACATTGTCGAATCTAGCAAAATATCAATCGAAATATTGGGTCGAATTATAAATAGTCAAAATCACTCTTGCATGACTATAACCGATGAATATGATGATTGGGATATGGATGAGAACCCCATAGTAGAGGAATCATTTGTTGAGAAAGCTTACACTATAGAGTCTAAGAATGTTGAAGAAGTGGTTGATGAGACTTTTGTTTCTACTCGTCCTCTTCATATTCCTTTTTTAAGGAAACTCGACTTAGTTCCTTCTTTCCCCATCTTATTCCCTCTCCTGAAAGTTTCACCATTGGAAGAGCCTTTTGCCTCTATAAACCTTCACAAGACTCAAATGGAAGTCATCGAGGACATGATGGAGCTTAAATTTTGCAAGGACCATCAAAAGGAGAACTCGCAGTTTTCTTCTTTTTATTTGAATTTGGATGTTTGTTCTTCATACTTTCCGGGATTCTCTCGGAAATTTTATTATTTTCGACACTCATCTCTTGGTAAGCATATAGACGCATTAAAATTTGTGCATGCTCTTTGTTTATTTCTTACCTATTTGATCCATTGTGAAATGTGTGCTAATGCTTATGACAAATTATTGAGATATTTGTCAAATTATTTAGTGGTAAAGTCTATCTAATGATCCTAAAAGAGCACTTTTCGGGAGGTATTATGAGACATTTCTCCTGATCTTATTTGGTTTGGATTTTTGCTTGATTTTGTGCCCTTATTTCCTCCCTTACTTTCTCTTTGCTTGTCAACTACGAGAACGGAGTTTGTATTAAGCTTGGGGGAGTTAGCATATGTTCTCTCTATCTCAACATTTTCTTCCCCCTCTTTGTAATTAGGTTCATAGTAGTGTATTTGCATGTTAGGTTTGCATAAGAAAAAAAACTAACAAAAATATTTTCTTTTTCTTTTCTTATTTTTTTGTTTCTTCTTTTTGGCATTAAGATTAGTTTGATTGCAAGCATGATTTGTGGCTAAGAGTGTTCATAACTTGATTGGAAGACCTTCCCTGTATTGGACTTGATGGTTTTGGAAGCTTCGGTGTGACTTTAGGTGATCTTTGAGAACGATAACTTTTGGTAGAGTCTTTTTTAAACTAGGCGAGTTGGTTGATTGGATTGTCTTGTCCCTTGTGCGGTGAACCCCGAAGGAGGGCCAAGAACCTCGTAAGACTCATTTACAACCCTCACCATTGATCGCCTAACTTGTGACTTGCATTTTAGCTCCCCAAAATTGCATAAGACCGAGCCTATAGAAGAATGATTTAGGGCGTTTCTTTTTGCTAGAAATAGGAGCTCAAAAGCCAAAAAACTTTTATACCGGCATAATTATCCACTTCTCAACCCATCTCGAGCCTTTCTATCCTATTTTAGCTTAACCCTCATAATAAGTCATGGCCAAATTTCCCCAAAGTGGAGTACATGTCTAGTTTGTGTTGAGATGAGTTGTTTTGATACTAAGTCTTTGGTTGAAAGTAAATTAATGTGCGTGTATAATTGCAAAAGTTGAAGAAAATTGTGAGAAAGGAAAGGCAAAAGAAATGAAAGAAAAAAATAGCTTAACACTAGATAGGAGACTAAGTGGATTCTAAGCAATAAAACATGAAATCTATAACTAATCTAGGGCTAAACATGATTAATAGATAATTAGTCTAATAAAAATAACAATTATGAAACTATGATAAAGAAGATCTAATAACATGGAAGAACAAAGAATAACAATGAAAAGAGAGAATAAAAACTGAAAATTTGAAATTAAATTGAATAAAGAGTACCTTCAATGTGTAGGAATCACAAACTATGATCTAGAATCTCAAATCTTTGACAAAATTAAAGTGTTTATCTCTCTAATATCAACCCTAACAATCCTCTCTAAAACATAGAATAAAACATAAGTCGCAAAACTAATCAACTCTTGTTATTAAAACACGCATTGCTTTCTTCGCAGATTTAAATGGTGCGGGCGCACCAAAATCAGCTGCGGGCGCACCATTCTTTCTCATCTGGTCGAACAGTTCAACTTAAAACGAGCATAACTTCTTCGTTTTTTATCCAAATCAAGCTTATGACCAGTTTTAAGAAAGCTATCGAAACGAGCTTTCACCTCCAACTAGAATTACCTTCATCCGATTTGTAATTTAAAAGTTATGTTCATTTGAAGTTCCCCATATAAGATTTTATGGCATTATGTGCTCCTTTGTGCGAGCGGACATGGGGCATGGTGCAAGCACACCATTTCTCAACGTGTGCTCTATTTTCATTGCTTCCTTTTGCCAACTCTACAACTCATAGCCATCTTAGGTAGATCCACCTATATTAAGAATATGGCAAAACAGGGTGAAAGCAAATGTACTAGAAATTCGGTCAAAATTGACTGAAAATCTAGCAAAATATCACTATGATCAAGAATGATCAAGTGAATGAAATAGAAGGGGAAAGGGAGAAGAAAGAGGGAAGAAAGGGGAGAAAGAGGATCAAAATGAGCTAAAAGGAGTCAACAAAGTGCATTAGAAATGCACTTATCAAACTCCCCCAAGCTTAGCATTTTACTTGTACTCAAGTAAACCAAGAATGAGAAAGAAGAAAGAAAATAGGAGAAAAAGATGTAAAAGAAAAACCATGCAACACACTAGCCTAAATGCTCTATATGCAAAGCTACAAACATGACATGCAAGGTAAATGAGTTCATACCAAGATTTAGGAGACCCACCAAACACAAGAGGGGAGATGACTAGGAAGCACAAGAGTGACTCAAGAGATCCAATCCACCGATCAACCGAGTCTTCTTGAAAAATAGGCTTTCTAAGAGTGATTTCTCACTCTCCACTTCCAAGTCCCGAGTTTGACTCCCCCCTAGGGATGCTCAACCATAATAGCTCGCCTCTACCACATTTTGATGACCCTCATGACTTGCATAAAATCTCACCCGCCACTACTAAATTGACCAAGTCCAATCTAGAAGTCAAAAGGGACTTTATTAAGGTTGTAACGGGGCTTGGTTAAAGGTGTGGATAACAATTTAGGAATGTGGTGCAAAAAGGGTAAAGCGGAGTACAAACTAGGGGGTAAAAACTCCCCCAAGCTAGTCCTAACACCAACTCAAATCGAAATCTCACTCACATCTTTACTTCTCACTTTGATTTTCACTTTTTGAACATTGATTTTCACTTTTTGAATACATTTTTCATTTTTCTCAACAATTTTCTCTCTCTCTTTATTTTCTTTTCAATAGAAATCCAATTGAAACAATAAGAGTTTTCTTTCTTTCATTTCTTTTGCCTTTCCTTTCTCACAATTTTCTTCAACTTTTGCAATTATACACGCACATTAATTTACTTTCAACCAAAGACTTAGTATCAAAACAACTCATCTCAACACAAACTAGACATGTACTCCACTTTGGGGAAATTTGGCCATGACTTATTATGAGGGTTAAGCTAAAATAGGATAGAAAGGCTCAGATGGGTTGAGAAGCGGATAATTATGCCGGTATAAAAGCTTTTTGGCTTTTGAGCTCCTATTTCTAGCAAAAAGAAACGCCCTAAATCATTCTTCTATAGGCTTTGTCTTATGCAATCTTGGGGAGCTAAAATGCAAGTCACAAGTTAGGCGATCAATGGTTAGGGTTGTAAATGAGTCTTACGAGGTTATTGGCCCTCCTTCAGGGTTCACCGCACAATGGACAAGACAATCCAATCAACCAACTCGCCTAGTTTCAAAAAGACTCTACCAAAAGTTATCGTTCTCAAAGATCACCTAAAGTCACACCAAAGCTTCCAAAACCATCAAGTCGAATACAGAGAAGGTCTTCCAATCAAGTTATGAACACTCTTAGCCACAAATCATGCTTGCAACCAAACACTAGTAGAAAATTGATAATTTGCGTCTCCTTATTTGCGTCGGATAGAGGAATGAGTGACGCAAATGTTCAGGAACAGACAATTTGCATCGGATGCTAATAAAGGTGCGACGCAAATAACCACAAGTAAATGAGTAAAAAGAGGATTTGCGTCTGAGGTTCGTAAGCAAGCGCCGCAAATGATTAAAACTATCTCGCGTCTGACGGGCCCAATGTGCGATACAGATGTGTGAGATAGCAAATTTGCGTCGGATGGGCTTTAGGATCCGACGCAAATTACCAAGCTTTTCACCCCTTGTATATTTTCGGGCTGATCTCCTCACTCCTCTAACCTAATCTCATTCTCATTCACCAGCAGTCGTCAAACTGATCTCCTCACTCCTCCCCCCTCTCGCTCCTCACTCCTCCCCCCTCTCGCTCCTCTCTCCCCTTCGAATATCTCTCTCTCCTTCGAAGATCTCTGTCCTTCGAAGATCTCTCTCACTCCGGTGGATCGATCTCTCAATCCGGCGAATCTCTCTATCATTCCGGTGAAGGTAATAAGATGCGCTTGCTCACCCATGACTTCACTAATTGTCGCGCAACAATTCAGCCTACGTTCCCAACAAGTCGCGGTAATGCTCCAAAAAAGCCCCAAATCCATGGACAAGAAGATTAGGTTTGAGGATCACGTAAATTCTCAAAGTTTAATCCAAGTTTTCTCACCGGCGTCAAAACAAATTTAAGCGAAATCCAACTGAAAATGAAGATCTGGGTAGTTTCATTCTTTTTTATTTCATTTTTTATAAAAAAATTAGGCTTCCATCCCTATCAAAACGTCATTTTTTTTATATTTCTGTAACTATGTTATTGAATTTTTTCCTCTTGTTGATTTAGTTATTTTTTATTTTTTGTAATTTTTGTAATATTTTGTAATTAGGTTTTGTAAGAATACCAGTTCTACTGAACGTATAAATTCAAACTTTTTTTGCAGTTTAGTTTCTGAATTACAGAGGTGAATTTCATATTCTTTGTGTTTCTGTTTATGGTTGTGGATGATGCTGATGGTTGATGAATTTACCAATATATTTTTTAATTAAAAAGTAACTATGTGCGTCGCATATGGCAACCAGCTGACGCAAATAGCTCAGCCATTTGGGCCTTTTGCGTCAAACGTTGTGTCATACACGACGCAAATGGCAGACTTTGGTCAAGCTTTTTTGACCTTTTTGTCGCATGGTCCTACGGTCCGACACAAATAGCATCTCTTTTGCGTCGAACATCTATCCGACGTAGATTAGTTCTGCACCATCTGCGTCGAGAGCTCTCGCGTCGGACCCGCATTCGACGCAAATAGTGGTATGGGATCCAACGCAAATTGATGTTTCTGTACTAGTGAAACTAATCTAAATGCCAAAAAGAAGAAACAAAAAAAATAAGAAAAGAAAAAGAAAATCTTTTTGTTAGTTTTTTTCTTATGCAAACCTAACATGCAAATACACTAATATGAACCTAATTACAAAGAGGGGGAAGAAGCAAATAAAAAGTAAGGGAGGAAGTGAGGGCACAAAATCAAGCAAAAATCCAAACCAAATAAGATCAGGAGAAATGTCTCATAATACCTCCCGAAAATTGCTCTTTTAGGATCATTAGCTAGACTTTACCACTAAATAATCTGACAAAGATCTCAATAATTTGTCATAAGCATTAGCACACATTTCACAATGGATCAAATAGGTAAGAATAAACAAAGAGCATGCACAAATTTTAATGCGTCTATATGCTTACCAAGAGATGAGTGTCGAAAATAATGAAATTTCCGAGAGAATCCTGGAAAGTATGAAGAACAAACATCAAAATTCAAATGAAAAGAAGAAAACTGCGAGTTCTCCTTTTGATGGTCCTTGCAAAATTTAAGCTCGATCATGTCCTCGATGACTTCCATTTGAGTGATCTTGTGAAGGTTTATAGAGGCAAAAGGCTCTTCCAATGGTGAAACTTTCAGGAGAAGGAATAAGATGGGGAAAGAAGGAACTAAGTCGAGTTTCCTTAAAAAAGGAATATGAAGAGGACGAGTAGAAACAAAAGTCTCATCAACCACTTCTTCTACATTATTAGACTCTATAGTGTAAGCTTTCTCAACAAATGATTCCTCTACTATGGGGTTCTCATCCATATCCCAATCATCATATTCATCGGTTATAGTCATGCAAGAGTGATTTTGACTATTGATAATTCGACCCAATGTTTCGATTGATATTTTGCTAGATTCGACAATGTTGTCCATCATAGAATCACATCTCTTTAACAATGCCATATTTTCTTTGAGTGAATTAAGAATTTCAGAATAAACATGTAGTTCACAGCTAGAGACACCTTCTAAATTTGAAAAAGTAGTACTTCTATGGTCCCACTCATAAGTGTCTCTAGACAGCCACCCAAAGAAACTCCATGCTTCATCAAAGTGTTGGGATCGAAATTCACCATTAAACATAGACTCCACTATTTCTCTTGTATGCATATTCAAACCCTCATATATCACCTCACACATCTCCCAAATCTCAAGTCTATACTTAGTTAGAAGACTGTTATCAAATCTCTGATAATAATTTCAAAATGGTTCATCCTCATATTGAGGAAAAAAGAAGTTTGCCATTTTTTGGAATTCTCTTAAAAAAAGAAGATAAAAAAGACAAAAAATAATTATATACAAAATCCTAGACTCATATAAACAACACTTACCACATAAAATAAAACCAAGATAAAAAAATAAACCAATAAATAAAAGTAAAAAATAAAAAAATAATTAAGCAATTTCAAACTTAAGAAAACTTCAATCAATAGCACAACTTCCCCGGCAACGGCGCCATTTTGATAAGAGGTTTTTAGTGTGTCGTTAAGGCACCAAAAATCGCTTTTCAATTAATATTTATAAAACCTAACAAGCACTTACTAAGAACGTAGTAAAGGCAAGTCAAGGGTCGATCCACAAGGAAAATGGGATTAATCAAAGTCTATAAAGTCTAAATTACCTAATTGAGGGGTTTTTGGGGGGTTTTAAAATGATTTTGTAACAACTATAACTAGCTAAAATCAAAGAACTAACAAATAACACGAGATGAAATATCAAATAGGAAGACACTAGAGTTAAGGTTACTAGTATAGATCAAAGCGGAGCAACCATCATGAATGCAATTGTGAATCAAAGGCACCGATTACGCAAGGTTTAGTTTTCCTATAAAATACTCGAGTCCTCTCTCGAATGGTCCTCGAGAATGATCGTTTCATCAATCAACTAAATCCTCTCTCAAATGGTCTTTTGTCAATTGATTAAGAGATCCAATGAATTCGGAAAACGCCTAATAAAGGATCCCCTTAATTCCTACCCAATATCTTGGCCTAGAAACTAAGTTGATTCATGGGGATGATAAAAGAGTTCAAAATTCGATTAAGAATATTTGAAATCAGAATACCAAAGCATAAATGTGATCAAAATCTATCCTAAGGCCTCAAAACACCAAGATCAATGCATAAACATTATTAGATCATCACAATCACATTAACAATACGTTTAAACCCTAATCCATACTTTCACCCTAACCCTAGATAGGAGACTAAGTGGATTCTAAGCAATAAAACATGAAATCTATAACTAATCTAGGGCTAAACATGATTAATAGATAATTAGTCGAATGAAAATAACAATTATGAAACTATGATAAAGAAGATCTAATAACATGGAAGAACAAAGAATAACAATGAAAAGAAAGAATAAAAACTGAAAATTTTAAATTAAATTGAATAAAAAGTACCTTCAATGTGTAGGAATCACAAACTATGATCTAGAATCTCAAATCTTTGACAAAACTAAGGTGTTTATCTCTCTAATATCAACCCTAACAATCCTCTCTAAAACATAGAATAAAACATAAGTCTCAAAAACTAATCAACTCTTGTTATTAAAACACGCATTGCTTTCTTCAGATTTAAATGGTGCGGGTGCACCAAAATCAGCCGGGCGCACCATTCATTCCCGATTCGGTCGGATAGTTCAACTTAAAACGAGCATAACTTCTTCGTTTTTTTATCCAAATCAAGCTTATGACCAGTCGTTGGAATGCTATCGAAACGAACTTTCACCTCCAACTGGAATTACCTTCATGCGATTTGTTATTTCAAAGTTATGTTCATTTGAAGTTCCCCATATAAGATTTTATGGCACTATGTGCTCCTTTGTGCGAGCGGACATGGGGCATGGTGCAAGCGTGTGCTCTATTTTCATCGCTTTCTTTTGCCAACTCTACAACTCATAGCCATCTTAGGTAGATCCACCTTTATTATAAATATGGCAAAACAGGGTGAAAGCAAATGTACTAGAAATTCGGTCAAAAATGACTGAAAATCTAGCAAAATATCACTATGATCAAGAATGATCAAGTGAATGAAATCAAAGGGGAAAGGGAGAAGAAAGAGGATCAAAATGAGCTAAAAGAAGTCAACAAAGTGCATTAGAAATGCACTTATCAACTTTGCGCTTCGAGAGAGGACACGCTCATTAGAAATGCACTTATCAACTTATCAACAAAGTGCACTAGTGGAAAAAACCTTATCTAACACTTAGTACGGTTTTTACAAAACCGCATCCGAAAATCAATTAAAAAAAATAGGAAGGAAAGCTGGGCGGAAAATCTGATTCGGTCCTTTAGTGAACCGGATCAGATTTTAGAATTCGCTCCGGTTTTCTAAAATTTGATCCGGTTCACAAGATCGGATCAGATTTTCGTTATTTTTTCTAAAAGAAAAACCTGCGTTGCCCAATTCCTCCCATTCATAACCCTAACAAACCCCAGCCCACTCCTCTCTCACACGCTCACCCCATTTCCCTAACAAACCCATACTCCTCTATTATAACCCTAAAGTTCTCCTCTCTCTCTCATAACCCTCTCCTCTCACACTCGGTCATCCTCCCAACTCAGACGAACGGCGCCCCCTATCCTTCCAACTCCCATACTCATCGCTCGTCGCTCTCATTCGTCTCCTCTCTTCTCTCTATCTTTTCGTTCGTGATTCCAGATATTCGTCCCGATTTCGTCTCCTCAGAACTCAGATTTCGTCTCGATTTCGTCTCCTCCCAACTCAGAATTCGTTGCGATTTCGTCTCCTCTCTCAATGTTCATCGCTCGTGATCCCGGATATGAGGTTTTTCGTTTTTTAATCTAGTTGTAATTTCAGATTTCGTTGTAACTTTTTCGGTTTTTTCAATTTTTTTCATATCTGAAGTCCTCTCTTAATTTTCGTTTCTATATTTACGTTTTTAGGGATAGTTCGTTTTCTTAATTTTGTGTATTTTATTTTGTTTTCGGTGTATATTTAATTGCAGATTTTGTATATTTTAGTCTTTTTTTATTTTCTTTTTTTATTTTTGTTTTTAGGGTTTGTTTGTTTTCTTAATTTTGTGTATTTTAGTTTGTTTTCGCGTATACTTAATTTTTTGTGTATTTCATAGAATTACAAGATCTATTTTCGTTATGCGTTTAATTTTGTTTGTTTTCTTAATTTTATCTCATTTAAGATCTTGTAATTTCGTTTTAGTTTGGAATTAATGTGAATGTATTTCACTGAATTTTTAGTTGTATTTCGTTTTGTATGCAAGCAATTGTATTTTGGTTGTGTTTCGTATACAATTGTGTTTATTTTGGTTGAAGGTAGTGAGACTTGAAAGGTAGTGCAGACCTGCAGCCTGCAGGTCTCCACCTTTTTTTTGACAACAATTTCAACAAACTGCTGCGGTTATGAGGTAAAAACCGGATCAGTTAATGTGATTAACTAATTCGGGTTTACCTTAAAATCGGATCTGCTACGAGCCCACCCGATGCAGACCAAAACCGAATCAGTATGCCCAGTTTTGACCGCATCGGATGGGATTTTTTCCACTAGTGTTTAGAGGAAAACTAAACCTTGCATAATTGTCGCCTTTGAATCACAATTGCATTAATGATCGTTGTTCCGATTTGATTCATACTAGTAACCCTAACTCTAGTGTCTTCCTTATTGATATTTTCTTCTCGTATTATTTGTTAGTTATTTGATAATAGTTAGTTTTAGTTGTTACAAAAATCATTCAAAACTCCCAAAAATCCCTCAATTAGGTAATTTAGACTTAATAGACTTTGATTAATCCCAACTTCCCTGTGGATCGACCCTTGACTTGCCTTTACTACGTTCTTAGTAATTGCTTGTTAGGTGTTACAAATATTGTTTGAAAAGTGATTTTTGGTGCCTTAACGACACACTTAAAACCTCTTATCAAAATGGCGCCGTTGCTGGGGAGATTGTGCTATTGATTGAAATTTATCTAAGTTTACTGCTGCTTAGTTGATTTTTCTTTTATTTTTTTATTGTGGTTGTTATTTGCTAATCCTATGCTTAGATTTGCTGTGTTACATGAGTAGAAGAGCTCACGGTTCACCCACTTTGCCTCTAGATCCAGAAATTGACCGTACCTTGCGAAAGCTTCGAAGAAATTTGGAACAATTGTCTTTGGGTTCCGAACCATCTTAACCAGTCTCAAGTACAATAAGTGAAGTTGAATCAGATATGGGTGAAGCAAATGCACAACTCTTTAGGGATTTCGAAAATCCAGGTTCCAATGTTCTACAAGGTGGTATTCGACTCCCCACCACTACTATTAATTTCAGCATTCATCCTCAATACACTCGGATGATGAAAGCGGAACAATTTTATGGGGGGTAAGATGAAGATCCTCTTGACCATCTTGACAGGTTTCTAGAGCTCTGTTCCATGATAACGACAAATGACGTCTCTCCAGACTACATTAAAATGCATTTGTTCCGGTCTTCTCTTATCGGAAAAGCAAAATCATGGCTCAAGAGCTTACCTGCTAATTCCCTCATAACTTGGGAGGAAGTCACATTGGCTTTTCTGAAGAAATACTTTCCAGAGTGGAAGACAGCAGACATAAGGAGGAAAATCTCCTCATTTGAGCAAGAGAACGATGAAACACTTGAGGAATCTTGGGAACGGTTCAAGGAGATGATCCATTCATGCCATCACCATGAGTTCAACAAAAATCTACTCATGCAGTTCTTCTATGGTGGCCTTGATCCTATGTCACGTGCCAACCTTGATGCCGGAGCGGGAGGTCAACTTTCAAAGATCCCGCAAGATCAACTTGAGTCCACAATTGAAGAAGTGATGAAGAACTATTCATGGGGTGAAAGAAGAAGAGGTGCTCAATCTAAGAAGAGTGGTTAGTTTAAAGTGGATCCCATGGATCAAATTCAAGCTAAGATGGATCAACTTGACAAGAAGCTCTCCAAGATCAACCTCGCATCATCTAATCCATCACATGTAAATTCTTTTTCTTGTGATATTTGTGGAGGTACTAACCATGATACTTCTTATTATGGAAGTACCCATTCGGATCATGTGGCGGTGATAAATTCAAGAGGAGATGGTTATCAAGGAAACCAAGGGTATAGAAGCAATCAACAAGGAGGTTGGAAACAACCTCAATAAGGAATCAACCTCAACAAGGGTACAACCAAGCTCAAAACTAAGGGTATGTGCAAGGGTATAACCAAAACTATAACCAAGGTGATTCATCCTCTCAAGGGTCTAATGTCTACCAAACTCCACATCAAAGAGCTAATGTCCAAAAGGCTCCTCTTAATCCTCCGTTCCCAAACAAAATTTTGAACCTACTCCATCTCCCGATCCAACCTCTCTCCAAATTCTCCAACAACTCCAATCCATGAACCAAATTCTCCAAAACCATGAGCAAAGGTTTCAAGAGCTCCAAGCCCATAACAAAATGCTTGAAACCCAAATTGCCCAAGTAGCTGAGAAAAACCCCTCTACTCCTACAAATCAACTTTCGGGCCAACCCATTCCTAACCCCAACCTTAACCAGGCCAAAGCTATCCATTTGAGGTCGGGCACAAGTTATCAGGGTCCCAAGATGCCTAATGAGAGTGAAGAAAAGGAAAATGAGGAGGTAGGGAAGGAAGGAGAAGTTGATGTCGTTGAGACAGAAGTTGAAGGTGAGGAGGGTGAGAAAGGAAAGGATGTGAAAAAAGGGGAAACACATGTCCAAGTAAAAAAAAACTCCATTGCCATCACCTCCACCAACTAAGACCTATGTGCCACCAGTTCCTTACCCTCAACGGTTGGTGGAGAGAAAATTGAGTGGCAAGTTCACCAAGTTCCTCAATGTGATGAAGGGTCTTCAAATCAACATTCCTTTCCTTGAAGCTATGTCTCAAATGCCGGTATATGCTAAATTTTTGAAGGAGATTCTCTCCAACAAACGAAAGCTTGACGATGAGCTCATCACTTTGCACTAGAAAAAACTTCAAGGGCTGCGGTCAAAATAGCCCTAAGGGCTACGTTTTTGGCCCGCAGTCCTTGGCGTAGCAGCCCTTGGGCAACAAGGAAGTTCACTCCCCAAGGGCTGCGGTTTTGATCAAATTTATAAAATAAAAAATAAATTTATTTTTTTTTTTGCATTTTTTGTCCTAAATGATTCCCGAACAGTTATATAAATATAAAGTCTCAATTTTTTTATACAAATATAGAGAATGTTACAGAAGCCTGTAGACATCAGACTAACTATTAAAGAAGCCTGCAGACATCAGACTAACTATCAAAGAAACCTGCAGACATCAAACAATCAAAGAAATTGCAGACTTAAACTGGTATACATAGACAGTGTTCACTAAGCAAACATCATTGCCAACTGTGGTATCCGATTTTTTACTGTCATAAATAATGGTCTGAATACCACGAAAGTCTCTCATTGGACTATGAGTTATAGAAAACTTGGAAGTCGCCACCCTATTAATATCTGAATAGGGAAAGATTTATTTAATAAATCATTTTAAAATCAATTTCAAGAAATATCATTTAAAACAATGAGGATTTCATATGGATAAGGCTTTTTTTTTGAAAATTGGTCTTTCATACCATGAGATAGGGTTCGGGGTTTAGGTTAAGAGGTGCGAACGTCTGGAACTCGTCTCCTCTTCCGTCTCTACGTAACGGGCTCTTCCTAAATGCGTTATTTTCCATTTTAAAGTAATCATGGCTATTCAAAAGAAAGAAAATCACATAATTTGCACATATACACATCAACCATTTTTATTTAGGACCAATATATCATTTGTACATGGTAGGTTTGAGCACTGACGTTGCACTACGTACCAATCATTGCGGGATTGGAATCCACTCATGGATCAAAACCATCGTAGTTCGATCTGGTGTCTCACCCTAAATAGCCAATTCCATTGGGGAAATAAAAGGAAAGACTAGATTATGAATCATTCACCTTTAGAATTAAACAAATCTATTGAAAAATGAAGTAATCACTCCAATTAGTGATTGAAATGAGATTAAGATAATCACCTTAATTAGTGATTAAATATGAAGGATTAAGATAACCACCTCAATTAGTGATTAAAAAAGGAGGTTAAGATAATCACCCTAGTTAGTGACTAAACTTAAGAGGAAAGATAATCACCTTGATTAGTGATTAAGAATGAAGGTTATAAAGTAATCACCTTAATTGATGATTATTCAAGGCTTAAGATAATCACTCTATCACTCTAATTAGTGATTAAATGAGAAAAATAATCGTCCTAATTAATGATTATTAAGGTTTAAGATAATCACTCTAATTAGTGATTAAATGAGAAGAATAATAATCGTCATAATTAACGATCATTAAGGTTTAAGATAATCACTCCAATTAGTGATTAAATGAGAAGAATAATAATCGTCCTAATTAACGATCATTAAGGTTTAAGATAATCACTCCAATTAGTGATTAAATGAGAAGAATAATCGTCCTAATTAACGATCATTAAGGTTTAAGATAATCACTCCAATTAGTGATTAAATGAGAAGAATAATCGTCCTAATTAACGATTATTAAGGTTAAGATAATCACTCTAATTAGTGATTAAATATGATGAAAGGTTAAGCTAATCACCCTTATTAGTGATTGAATGAAAAGTTTGAGTTAACCGCTCTAATTAGCGATTAATCGAGGATTGAAATAACCACCTTAATTAGTGATTACGTTTATGATTTTCAAGAGGTCTTAGAAGTTTGCTTCCTTATTTGAAGGCTTTTGAGAAATAATCTTGATTGAAGATTATTAAGTCTTTTAGAGAGAAATGATCAATTTGAGATCAAATTTGGAGATTGTGTTTGGCTAATTGGAATTTGGCCATTTAAAGTGAGACACGTGAAACGGCCTAAAATCAATCTCGGAGATCATAATTACCAATTTAATTATGTCAAATTATATGATTAATCCATTTGAATATGGAGAACACATTTTTAAAATGTAAGATGGATCATCATACAATTTAACTTAGTTAGATTTGCAATTTTTTCTCTTAATTGAGATTGGGTCATTTAATTCATATACTATGACATATTGGCCCAACATGCAAACTTTGCAACATTGGTTGTTCATTTTATTAAAAAAGAGTTGTGGAATTATTTATGAAAATTATGCATAAACACATCTCCATTTTTTTCTAATGAGTGAAGTAATAACTATTTACAAAGAAATTATTATTACAATAATATGTACAAATCTATGATCTATACAAAGTCTTCAATCTTGATCTTCACCATGATGCTCCTTGATCTTCATTTCCTTGAATAGGCTTTGGAATTCATGTTTATTTGTAAACTTGTGAAAAAAATTAGAGATTAATTAACCTCTTTGATTTGATTTTTTATGACAATTTTTATTGATTTTATTTACATGATAAAATAAGTCATTTTAAGAGAAACTTAAAAATTTCATGATTTTTAATTAACATTTTTGTGTCAAGAAGATAATTTTTTTTTATGAAAGTTGAGTTAATCACTTCATTTCATTTTCCAGATTGCACTTTTGTTCTTTTACTGACTTGCAAAAATCATAACTTTCTATAGAAAGCGTTAAACTGAGCATGTGATACAAGCTTTTAGTGACAACTTGAATTATGGTGAAATTTATACTCAAACTGGTCAAAACAACCTTTATTAAATTTGTTTTTTGAAATCCAACTTATTGAACTTAGTTTAAAGTGAATTTTGGTATGAACATTCTAGACACTTTGAATAACTAGACTGGAAATTTTCACTTGAATTTGACACTTTTAAGAACCTTTTTTATTTATTTTCTTAACTGAAACGAAAATCAGTTTTCTAGAATTAAGTGATTTACATGAACGGTTTTGTAAAAATGATGTAAAATTGTATAAAATTCATATGAACATGATTTTTAGAGTTTTGAAAATATACTGATGTTTTCTTCAAACTTGATGTTTTTAGTTTTATCTAAATGATTTTATTTTAAATTTTATTGACAGAACAAGCTTAGGTGGTACTGGACAAAATCAGTTTTGCACAATAAAGTTGTATGATTTTTAATTATTTACGCAAAATTGGTTTTTTAGAAATTCCAAAGCCCAGTTTCTGAAAACATCTTGTTCTTCATAGGAAAAATATTTAATCCTACAAACTATTCTGATAATATAGACGAAAAATGAGATGTAGTACGAAATTAAAACTGATTATAATTACAGCATCACATTTTCTTTTTATGGAGATGTTTATGCACAATTTGTCTTGAATTTTTTTATGAAAATATTATTTTGGTGATGAACAACAACTTGATTAAGGAAAATCATATAATCACATTGTTTCCTAAGAGTCTCCCCATTAGAGTTGACTATTCTAGGTTGGGTGATTTAAGGTTGGGAACCTATTAGGACTTCCTCATACCCAAATCACTCCAAAAATTATAAAAGTGATAAGAAGAAACAAGAGAAAGTTAATAGATTATTAAGAAGTTAATAAAAAATGACAAGAGTTTCAACTTTACCTTGCTAGCTCAATGATGCACTTCCTTTTTGCAAATTTTTCTACCTTTTTTGTGATTTTCTTAATTTCTAAGTGAGTTTCTAAATCCACTTAATTACTAACTTAAACTCTTTTTTGTGTTTTTTCCTTTTGATGAACTTCTTTACTTACTAATTAATTTCCTAACTTTTACTTTCTTTTTCTTGAATGAGATTTCTTAGAGGAAGGAAGTAGTAGAGAAGATGAGAGAAGTATTGAGAGAATTAGTGAAATTAAGCTGAGTTTTTTTCAACTTCTTTACTTACTAATTAAGACTTCTGCTTAGATGGAAAGCTTAAGGAGGAGAAGAGTAGTAGAGAGAGAAGTTGTGAAGTTGAGTTGTGTTTTAGCTCAACTTGGTTTTGAAGTAAAAAAAAGGAGGGTATTTATAGAGAAATGAGGGAAATGAACTAGGGTTTCAAAGAAGTAGAAAATCTGATTTTCTCATCCTTAATTTCCCTAATGACATCACTCTAATGACCTCACCCTAATGACATCATCAAATCTCTTTGGAAACATAAATATTCTTATTCTTTTTGGATTTTCTCATAAATGAAGCAAAATCAGATTTTCAGAAAATATTCTTCAATAAACATCCTAATACGTAAAAAAAATGCATCGACAAACATGCAAAACAAAGCTGATTAGAACGCTGCGCCAAACGACGGAGCCTGCGCTAGGCACAGCTCCGTGCGCTAGGCACAAGGCTCTGCGTCTGGCGCAGGCCATGTTGTGCGCTAGGCGCACGATCATGCGTCTAACGCATGATCGTGTGCTTGGCGCACACTCAATTCTTTCGGAAAAGATCCGGATTCTTGCCTTCTTACACATGAGATTTGATTCTTATTCTCTCCTTTTCATGATTCTTATTCTCTAACTAATGGATAAATGATGTGATTAGTGGATAAAGAATATATTCTTATTCTTTATCCAATGAACAATGACTTGACCATCAAGAAAACTGATTATTACCGGTTTTAGGAGACGATTAAAATTCCGACGCCTAATTGCGACTCGTTTTTTTTAAAGACTAACTTAAGACAATTAACGAAAACTCGTCAAATTAGTAAAGACGAGCATGATTATACTACGAATCATTTTATTAAAACGGTAGTTGTACTTATTGACTACGACTCACGAAAAATTATATTTCTAAGTCGAAACTGCATGACTAATACACAAAAATGAAAAATCGTACGATGGAATGAAACTCGCGCTCCAGGGGCGAAACACGCATTTGACAGGGCTCGTGCTCCATGATGCATGACGGTTTTCGTTATTTTTATTTCTTTTCAAAATCTTTATTTATCCGAAAAAAGGGGTTTAAAATTTGATGTCTACACCAACAAGAAACTAAAGAGCTGAATTGACACAATTTCTATATCAAACAAGCAAATTTACATAAAGAGCTATATGGTCTTGATCACTTCTTGAGACAAAGGAACCAACCGCGAGTCTTATACATCATGCAAGCATGATTCATAGCATTTGATCTCGTCCATGACATTATGAGGGACCATTTCATTAGGGAAACATTAGGAACGACACCTTTGCGGTCCGTTCAGGTGAAGCGAACGGGGTGAGCATGATAAGTATTCATCCTCATAACGCTCCTTAGGAAGGAAAGGTCGAGGGACAAGTCATGCAATAGATAAGGCAAGTGTTGGTAATCGACTTGCCTGGTATATTTTTCCGGCTACGATATTATTATCGCGGATTAGCTTGATGTCTAAGAATCTCTCGTGGCCGCTCTGTGTCTACTGCAGTGTATATAAAAGTATTGACAATGTTTACGAGAATGCTAACAACTTCTCTACTTTCAAACAGTGTGTGGTTGGTTGCTCGCTCATCATCGCATGGAAGAATGTTGCTAAGACTTGTTTCAGCTCGTGGATTATCTACCCACTCTTGCATTGCCACACATGAGTCTGATATAGCACTACATCAAACATCAAATTCATTTTGTTGACTATTAGTCAGCATACCACGATGATAGAATTGGTAAAAGTACAATGAATAGGTAATGTAGCAAGACAAGCTTGATTCACAAACCTTGGTCTATCCACTACCGAACTTAAAAGAAGAACACTTACGAATTGAAGATCATAAAAGTTCCACAGAGGGTCAATGTAATTGCTACAAGTATCCATCCACTAAAAACGAATCTGCAGTCCAGATCAATCAACGTATCATAAATCAGCATTAAAAGAACAACAGGATACTAACAAAGGAATCGACGCTACAAAGGCTTACATGTGAATCACATTTTGGCACCCAAGGAGAGAAAGTCCTGCAGCGCAAAGAAACACAATGTTACCCCAATTAAAAGATTAGAGAAATGAAATCAATAAAAGCAATGAGTGGCATTAATACTGTATACCAAGACCCAATAGAACTAAAACAAGCATCACCGGCGATGCGTAATTAACGCCGATCTTCTCGCGCAAGGAATTAGAACAAAGGCATTAGAATGTAGAAGTTAATATGCATCCTCAAAATTGATATATGGAATCTTGATACTCTTCTCAAAGTGAACAAAACTAAGGAATATGAGCTCATACACGCCTTAAAGATTCTTCTAACTTTGACTCGAATTTTGATTGGTTTTCTAAGTTAATGTGTCGGCAGCAGTAACTCAACCGCATACGCAGCCTCATCCATCTCCAAAGCATGGCACTCGTGGCAGCTAGAATTGTGGTACATTAATAGAATTCGCCAGAGATAAGTAGTCAGACACATTTCATTTCTTAGCATTTAAACTGTGTAGTCCGACTGGTTTACAACATATTTCAATGTATGCAAGACTTCGCTATGAAGTTCAAGTTGGCCAGCAGATAAAAGATTACAACCCACCCTGTGTGAAAGAAAAATATTGAAGTGAAACTAAATACAAAAGAAAGCATCAAGAACAAATCACGTTGCATTAGTGTGTGCAGCAGAAAAATGCTACACCAAGCTGAAACATCCTATTTACTGTTTCGCATGAGTTTTATTATGTCTTATGCCGTCCGCCTTTCCAATTTTCACTTTCTCCCCGGAATTTGAACCGATTTCTATTTATAATTGAAGTTATTCTCTTTTCCCAAGCAAATTGGTCTCCATCAAAACCCACAACAAAAGTAGGAAACTATCGCAAACAATAGGTACACAGGCCAAACCAATACTTTAAATTGAGGACACTTTTGTTTATATTCAATTTAAAGCTTGCATGTGACAAAAAAAGAACAAGCTAGAGTATGGCCTATAGAATAACAAGGTTCATGGCATGATAGCCAAAATGTTTGAATGGAAACAGAATCAATGATATTAGGTTACTGAGTTCACACAAAAACTGCAATGAAGGCCAAATACTTCACTCATGATTGCAAGCTTAATTTCGCTTGGCGTATTCAAGGCAACATGAAAGCAAAGACAACACTCAACCTGATAGAAACACACAAGATATGCGCACTTCGGCATCAACTTAAAAAAACTTCAAACCGAGAAAGAAGACATGAAAAGCACACAACTCGCAACAATTGATTTTGCATTTAGGACTTCACTCGGTGTTCTAAGATCAATCTAAAGTGTTGTCCTCATTGTTTAACCCATCTTTGATCGAAAAACTAATGAAAGGTAGTTTCTCCATATTCCAAGCCTATTTAATTATCACATTTGCAATCATCAATAGCTCATGAATCAACATCCAATAATAAACCTTAAACAACATAAATTCAAAATCCGATTCTCACATCCGTACATTTCCTATTCATCTAGATCCAGAAATTCAGAATATATTAAACTCAAAGCAAATAATTATCACAAAACAAAACAAAACAAAATGAAACTCAAAATGTTGAAGAACAACGAATTTGAAACCAAATATCAATCAAATTAGATCAGGAAATCTAGAAATTTTCGGATTGAGAAGGAAGAAGAACGAGAGAAGAAAAAACGTACTCGTTCGCCAACGAAAGCGCCGGCGATGACGAAGGTGACATAGATGGAGTTTCGGCGCATGACGACGCGGTACATGCTTTCCCATAGCCCTCCACCGGATCTTCTTGCAGCTGCTTCCATGGCGGTTATTTTCTCTCTCTTCTTCTCTAGATGTTTAGGGTTGAAGAAAATCTCCCTAAATTGGAAATTTCATTAACTTCGATGTCGGTCAAGCAGGAGCCGAATGATGAAGAAGAGGAGAGAGCGAGTGTGTGTGTGTTTATGGAGGAGAAGAATAAAACCCATGGGAAGCGCTAAGGGAAATCGAGGGAATGAGAGAACCCAAATGAAGAAGAAGAGGGGAGAGATAGAGGGGGGGAGAGAGAGTACAAGAAACTGGCTAGGGTTAGACTGATCAGTGAGGGAAGTTGAAGAGTGTGCATGAATGCGCGTAAACAATTAAAAAAAAGAAAAGGGTTGCGGTTAGCCCAAAAAAACCGCAGCCCTTTATCAAAAAGGGCTGCGGTTTTGGGCTAACCGCAACCCTTTATCACAAATAGATGCGGTTTTTACACAACCGCAGCCCTTTATCACAAAGGGCCGCGTTTTCAAATAACCGCAACCCTTGGCTTTTTTTCCTCTAGTGTTGCCATACCAAGTAAGTGCTCTAGTGCAACGTGTTATGCCCAAGAAGCAAAAAGACCCCTAAGCTTCACCTTCGCGGTGAAGTTAGGTGATTTAGAGCCTAAGGGTGTATTGGCCGATTTAGGAGCAAGTGTGAGTTTGATGCCACCGTCCATAGCTAAGCACCTTAACTTTCCTCTTCATCCCGTACGAAAAACTATTCAATTGGCGGATAGAACTGTGAGAGTGCCACATGGTGAGTTGGAAGATGTGCCAATCCAAGTTGGGCATGTGTTCGTGCCTTGTGATTTTGTGGTAATGGATGTGGAGGAAGATCTGGAGACTCCTCTCATTCTGGGAAGAGATGCTCTTAAGACATTGGGTACCGTGATAAACTGCAAAAATGATACAATCACGGTTGAGGTAGCCAATGAGCGGGTTGTGTTTGAGTTCTCTAAAACTTTGAAGAGGCCTATGATTGAGAGGATTTATCGGGTCAATGTAGTGGAGAGTGAGATGGAGGATTTTGAGAAAGTGGTTCACACCAGGGATGAGTTGTACGCTTCTATTACCGATGCCCCGAGCTTGGACATGGAAGAGGTCCAAGAATTCTCCATGCTTCTTGACAGCACCACCATTGAGGAGACACAAGATGAAGCATTTGAGGTCCTTGCTACTACCATTGATAAAGGGGAGTGTTCTAAGCCTCCTCCCAATGTAGAGTTCAAACCCCTTCCCTCCTCTCTTAAGTATGTTTTTCTTGATGATGCATGTACTTATCCTGTTATTGTCAACTCGAGCCTTGATGACATATCTATATCAAAATTGATTGAGTAACTGCAAAAATATAAGGATGTCATTGGGTACTCGATTGATGACTTTAAGGGGATAAGCCCTTCTCTTGTATGCATCGTATCCATCTCACTTATAGTAATATCTCATCCATTGAGCATCAGAGAAGGCTCAATCCCAATCTCAAAGAAGTTGTGAAAAAGAGATTATGAAACTACGTGACGCGGAATCATCTACGCTATCTCGTATAGCAAGTGGGTGAGCCCGATTCACGTAGTTCTTAAAAAGGGAGGCATGACTATTGTTGAGAATGAGAAAGGAGAAACTATTTATACTAGAACTGGTAGGGTGGTGGCTCGCATTGATTATAGGAAGTTAAATAAATCCACCCACAAGGACCATTTCCCTCTCCCTTTCATTGATCAAATGTTGGAAAGGCTTGCTCGTCATTCACACTTTTGTTTTCTCGATGGTTATTATGGATTCTTTCAAATCCCTATCCATCCGGATAACCAAGAGAAAACCACCTTTACTTGTCCGTATGGGACGACATTCGCATATCGAAGGATGCTCTTTGGTTTGTATGATGCCTCATCTACTTTTCAAAGGTGTATGTCAGCAATCTTCTCTGACATGCTGGAGGATTCTATTGAGGTTTTCATGGACGATTTTAGTATGTGTGGTTCGTCTTTTGACACATGTCTTGTTAATATTGAGTGTGTATTGAAACGGTGTCAAGAGACGAACCTCGTCCTGAATTGGGAGAAGTGTCAATTATGGTCAAGGAAGGCACTCGTCCTTGGAGATAAAGTGTCACGTAAGGGCCTTGAAGTGGATCCTAGGCAAAGGTTTCAGCTTATTGAGAAGCTTTTGCCCATTTTGATAAGAGGTTTTTAGTGTGTCGTTAAAACACCAAAAATCGCTTTTCAAACAATATTTGTAACACCTAACAAACAATTACTACGAACGTAGTAAAGGAAAGTCAAGGGTTGATCCACAGGGAAATTGGGATTAATCAAAGTCTATCAAGTCTAAATTACCTAATTGAGGGATCTTTGGGGGATTTGAATGATTTTTGCAACAACTAAAACTAACTATTATCAAATAACTAACAAATAATACGAGAAGAAAATATCAATAAGGAAGACACTAGAGTTAGGCTTACTAGTATGAATCAAAGCATAACAACGATCATTAATGCAATTGTGATTCAAAGGCGACAATATGCAAGGTTTAGTTTTCCTCTAAAATACTCGAGTCCTCTCTCTAATGGTCCTCAAGAATGATCGCTTAATCAATCGACTAAATCCTCTCTCGAATGGTCTTTAGTCAATTGATTAAGAGATCCAATGAATTCGGAAAACCCCTAATAAAGGATCCCCTTGATTTCTACCCAATATCTTGGCCTAGAAATTAAGTTGATTCATGGGGATGATAAAAGAGTTCAAAATTCGATTAAGAAAATTTGAAATAGAAATACCAAAGCATAAATGTGATCAATATATATCTGAAGGCCTCAAAACACCAAGATCAATGCATAACCATCTTTAGATCATCACAATCACATTAACAATACATGAAAACCTTAATCCATACTTTCACCCTAACTCTAGATAAGAGACTACTCACTAATCATGGATTCTAAGCATAAAAACATGAAATTTATAAATAATCTAGGGCTAAATATGATTAAGGGGTAATTAATCTAATGAAAATAAACAAATATGAAACTATAATAAAAGAGAACTAATACTATGGAAGAGGAGAGATTAATAATCACAAAGATAAATAAAAATGAAAACTTCGAAAAAAGATTAATAACAGTTACCTTGAATGTGTAGAAAATCAACAACTTTAATCTCTGAATCTCAAATCTAAGAAATAAGCAAAAAGCTTTTCTCTCTAGGAAGAACCCTAATATCACTCTCTTGCCTATAGAATAAAGCATAATCCCCAAATAACATAAAAATCTCTTGTTTTAATAAGCACGCAGCTTAACAAATTCTTAGACGGACCTCAGTGGCTGGTGCGGGCACACCAATGTTACTGATCTTGAAGGTCTCAAACTTGCAGGATGGTGCGCGCGCACCATAGTACCAAGTGCGGGTGCACTAGTGTGGTGTGGGCACCTATATGGTTGTGTGGGAGTACAAAAGTCTCTGCTCAAGCTTTCCTTTTTCTATCTCCGCGCGTGCAAGCTCCTCAAAACTCCCGCCTTATACCGTATCTCCCAACTCTCGACCTCAAAAAAGATCACACCTGCAATCAAATCACGACAAAACACGGTGAAAGCAAATGTACTAGACTTCCAGTCAAAATTGACCGAAAATCAAGCAAAATGTCACTATGATCAAGAATGATCAAGTGAATGAAATAGAGGAAGAAATGAAGAAGAAAGAGGGAAGAAAGAGGATCAAACCAAGCTAAAAGGAGCCCGTTAAGTGCGTTTGAAACACACTTATCAGAACGAACCCAAAATTATAGGCGTGTGATTGCCTATGCGGGATAAGCGCGTATTTCACATGATTTTTTATGCCTACGCGGGATGAGCGCTTATACAAGCATGGATATGAACAATATAAAGAAATATAATAAAAAAGAGGAATTTAGAGAAGAATGTACAAGAATGTGCTATTCCTTTAATGATCTACATCATGAAAAATAGATTTTGAGTAAGAAAAGAATAAAATCAGAATTTTGACCCTCGGGAAGTATACCTTTGTCGCCTGGATCTTATCTAACTATGCGTAAGAGAAGCAAACTTGAAGCTTGAATATAGTTTGAATGGAAATTGATGTAGTTTGAATGTTTAGAGTGTTTGAATGTATGTTGAGAGAGTATGTAAGTGTATGAAAGTCGTGTTGAAAAGTATCTTTAAAATCGGGTGAAAATGAGGTCTATTTATAGGGAAAATGGAAGAAACCGGATAAGATTTAATGATGCGCTGCGCACAGGCCTATTGCAGTTGGCGCATCAGCGAAGCGCGGCGCTCAACAGTATTGCTCCACACGCATCACGATGCACGGAGAGCAACTGTGTCGCGCGGAGCGCATCCACTTTGTGCTTTTGAAATTTGTTAACTGCCTCGATTTTGCGTGTGCACAACATCGGCGCGCCAGACGCATCTGGGGGTGCGGAGCGCATACAAAGATCTGATCGAATTTTGTTAATTGAAGATTCCTTTTTATCCTTGACGATATAATATCTTTTAAAGTCAAAAATCATCTATCTTTAGGAATAAAAATCTGATTTTCATAGTATCCTTGAATTTAGAAAATATTTATTAATTATCAAGAATAATTAATAAGAATATTTATTAAAAATACAATTAATTATCAATAATAATTAATTGGGTTTTATGAAAATGGGCTTGAAAATACAATTAATTATCATGAATAATTCATTGGGCTTTTAAAAGTAGGCTTAGTATTTTAAACAAAGAAATAGACTTTATGTTTCTCAAAACAATTTTGGGCTTAGCTCGAATTGCTCTTCCTTTAGACTGAACCATACTTCCTCCGTTCCATAATAAGTGAAACACTTACTATTTTAGAACGTTTCAAAATAAGTGAAACATACCTTAAATGGAAAAAAGAAAGTGACAAAATAACAAGATTACCCATCACAAACTTGTGTGGTTTACTTTTCTCTCTCCTCCTTTTGATAATGAAAATGGTATTTTATGACTTTTTGGCTTTTGAAAGTGATGTTTATTAAATCTTGTGCCCAATCCCTATGTTTCACTTATTATGGAACGAAGGAAGTATGTTTTATCATTGGGTAATGAAATGGGGAGACACGATTATGTGTCTGCAAGTAGGGGTGTGCATAAATATTCAATCCGTTTTTTGGTGTTCGGATATTCCAGACTAGATATCCAAATATGTTCGGAGCGGATACGAATCAGAATTTGGCATTTCGGATATCTGAAAATATCTTAAGCATGGGAATTCAATCGGATATTTTCAGATATCTGGTCAAATATCTGAAAATATTCTATTCCATGACCGGATATCCAACAAATTCAGGTGATCCAATTCGATCCGAAATTTATTCTTTGGACTTTTCTTTGAAAAATCAATTTTTTTTAGTTATTGCATATTCGACCGATCCGATCCGATTTGGTTATCCGATCTTCTTCGAATCGAATTCGAGTCGCATTGTCTCCGATCTGAAGTTTTTCAATCGGATTATCCAAAATGATCAACCCTAATAAAGAGGACGATGCTCAATCGCTCACAAGAACTCCGTTCATTAAAGGATGCAACATTTGCATAGTAACCACTATTCATCTACCAACCTTATCTCGTATTCTCTCACAATGGATAAGAAAAAATATAATCAAGTGAATCTTATTTGATTCATCTTAATGTATACTTTTGTAATATCAACTTTTTATAATTTCTTACTTACACAAAACTAAAGATATTAAAGATCAAAATAATGCATCGGATATTTAAAAAAACGGAGGAAGTAATTTGATTACGTTTTGATCCGTACGCACTGTCCTCTTTATGCTGATATTTTTTATTGGTAAGATGATTAACCTCTGGGCTGCCCTCGAACAGGGCCCAACCCAGAAGCCTAGGCACTTAAAAGGAGGGGGAATTGTAAGGGGAATCCTTCTCCAAGTATCCCACACTTGGTGGGATTCAAACCCCTGGCTTTGAGGTCATGAGGTGGAATCCTCACTAAGTGAGTCAAACCAAGCTTGGTTGTCTTTCTATCAATTAGTAGACTATACCTATAGGGGAGGATCATGCACACGCTATTAAACGAAGCTTTAAAACAAAGAAACGCAGTCCAAATTAATGAATGGCACGGAATAAACATTAAGCCGTATACAATGAACACGGACAAATTGAAATTCAAATGGCACATTATGCCAAAGCCAATGAACGCGGATAAATTCGCATTCAAAAATTGACTTGACAACTACTTTTCTAAGAATTAGATTAATTACACCACACTCCTTCATTTATATAGCACGTTTATCCAAAACTATTATCTCTCTTCCAAACTCTTCAAAAGAACATTGTACTTTCTCTTTCTTCAAAACTCTCCAACTTCTCTCTACTTTCTCTCTCTTCCAAATTCTCAATTCTTTCTTCTAAAGCCATTTTTCTTGCATGACTCTATTGCAAAAAAATAGATTTAAAGCAAGCATCATCAAAGAACATGGAGACCTCTGGAAAAACAGATAAGTTTCACAATTCCAAACCCTAATGAAATACTCCCTCTGTTTTTTATCATTCTCACTTTCCTGTGCGCGTCTCCCAATGCACCTCTTTGAACCTAAATATCTTTTATTATATATTAGTAAAAATTATAACGATTGAATATTAATAATGTACTAATTGAGACGAATCAAACAAGACCCCACATGACTATATTTTTTCTTATAAATTGAAAATTTGAGAAGATTCTCTCTAACTATGAATAGTGTCAAGATTCCAAGTTAGAAAGATAAAAAACGGAGGGATTATATTTTTGTAAAATCGTAGATTTTTCAATTTCTTTTCATAAAAATTTGCATTTTTTTCCTAATTCAAATATTATTCTCATACTTGCTAAAATCAACGATATATATATGAGGTTGAAACTGAGCTAGAGATCTAGAATAAGTGTTTGGTCCCTCCTTTATTAATTACTATCAATTTAGGTTCGACTCTTGTTCATTTCGCTTGTTGTTCATATTTACTTGTCTGATGTTAATTTGTTGTCACTCGATATTAATTTATGTACAACACTTGTTCATGTGCTTTTATGTGTTTACGGATTTGTAGAACTTATCGATTTGACTTATAGTTCATGTTTTTTTTTTACAATTGATGTTCTTTTATTATCACCTGATGTTTTCTTTAAGTCTAACCCTTGTTCACATGCTTCTTCATGTTCTTTGATTTGTGAAGCTTGTTCATTCGGCTTATTCTTCATGTTTGCATGACTGATATTCTATTGTTATCACCTGATGTTCGTTTAGTCTTATCCTTGATCATGTGCTTCTCCATTTTTGTTGATTTGTTGAACTTGTTGATCAGACTTCTTGTTCATGTTTTCATAACTAACGTTATTCTTCCCGTTGTCACTTGCCAACCTTTGTTCTTGTGCATTTGGTGTTTGTTGATTTGCTTAAGTCGTTCATCTAATTTATTTCATGTTTATATGATTGATGTTCTTCTGTTATCCCTCGGTGTTTATTTAAGTCCAACCTTTGCACCTATGTAATTGGTTTTCGTTAATTTATTGAACTGGTTCATTTGGCTTATTGTTCAAGTTTATGAGACTAATGTTCTTTTGTTGTCACCTAATGTTCATTTAAATTAAACACTTGTTCATGTGCTTTTCCACGCTCATTGATCTGTTGACCATGTTGATTCGCCTTGTTGTTCATACATGTTTACATGACTGGTGTTTTTATATAGCCATCTTATGTTCATTTTAATTAGAAAAAGTTGATAAGATCGGTTCCAACTATGGCCGACCTGCCATAATAAGTCCCAACTATTGAATATCTCACAGCAAGTCATACTTTATGACATGTTCTATTAGAGCGGTCCTTACAAGTAATGACCTGCTATAGTTGGTAAATTGGGTCACGTGCAACTCACATGCCTAGCACTTACAACATGCTTACCCTCTTGCCATTTTATTCAAACTGTCATCCTCCTACACGAAAAACCTGAGATATCCTTCCATGGCGGAAAATATAACCTAAAAAACTCAAGATTTCCTTCTCAATTCAAAAAATAAAAAAAAAAGAAATTAAAGATCATGAAAGCCAATAATGGCTTCCATTTGCAATTAGAAAGTTAATGATCGATTTTATGTGGCTCATATTATACTCCAAAATCCAAACCATTAAATGCAATTCCTCAACAACACATAAACGAAAACAATATAAGGAAAAAGAAATTGCAATATCACAGAAATGTAAAGTTAAATTAGTTTCTTCTTCTATTCTCCGACCTTCTTCTTCCTCTAGACTCTTTATTACCTACTTCTTTTTCTTTCATCACCAGAAAACTTCAAACATTTCATTGATTTTTAGAGAGAGAAAGATGAAGATAATAGTTGGAACTTTATTGGTCATGTCCACAATAGCTCTAATTACCCTCATCATTCATGCCTCTAATGGATTTCATTTGTAGGCGTGGATTTTTCATTCCTTTAATGCCTACACGCGGTGTGAGCGCGTTTATTTGACTACCCCATTGTCAAGGTTTTATTGCAAATTGTTTTGAAGTCGCCAATAAATTTTTAGATGAAAACTTATAAACCTAATTGGATATTGAACTGTAGGGACATCTTAGGAACTTATCCAATGTAGATTTCCCCGTCCTGACTCCATAGATGGTCAAAATGAACCAAAGATTGAATTCGGGGGTGAGGGTACAACCCAGTCCGGAACCATGTTGCCCATTACTGGCCTCTACTAAATATTGATTCATTTCAGATTTTATGCAGAAGAATAATCATATAATATTTTAAAGCACCCTAAAAATATTTATAAGTTGGTTCAAGAAACACATAAAAGACTAATTTTTAGTGTTAAGTTATTAGACAATCAATATTAATGGGTTCCTAGCAGGTTGTTCATGCTATCTGAATTAGTTAGAATATTTATTTAGGTCTTGATTAACAATAAACACAACGTGATAAATATTGCAATTAGGCATGAAAAATAATATGTTAATAAAAATAAATAAAAATATGAAAATAAAATACTGCAGGGAGTTAGTATAATATGTACATTACTTACAGTCGCATAAATATATTTAAAACCTACATCATGAATAGAATGTTAGTAACTTCAAAAAAATAATAAAAAATAAATAAAGAAAGCAAATAAAGGTAGTTAATTTAGTTGACCCTCAGAAATTATACCACCGTCCGAGGTCATTGATTTGTACGGATCTTGAAAAATTGAATTGTAAGAGTCTTGAAAAGATTTGTGTTTTGTATTGAACTAATTTATGTAATGTGTCGATGTTGATCTGCTTCTTGCAGCGAAGAGTGCCGAAGACTTCGGTGTATCAGACTTGGACGCAAGTATTAGATGTGGTGTAGCAATAATGATTAGGGAATTAGGTAGTAGGCATTAGGGAGGTGCAGTAGAAGATTTTGGTTGTGATCAGGGCCGTCTTGTACAATTTAGGGGCCTTATGCTAAACTAAACCATGAGGTCCCATAAAAAAATTCAAACGAGCATGAATCATTATAAAAGATTGAGGAACAAAATTTTTGAAGGAATTGTGTCCTTGACTCTAATGCAATTACTAAATATAACGTGGATCATATTATGGAGATAATAAATTCATTAAATTGGGTCGTCTATACGCCTTGCTAGAGGATGCTATAGAACTTCAGGTTTAGTAAATAATAAACCCGAAGCCCAATTAGATGGATCCTACAAAGATCACACTTACACAATCCGGATCAATAAAAGAATGACCTAGAGCCCATGTAGGACTCTAGGAGTGGCCGACCAAGGAGATGGAAAAGGGGAGGACTCCTAACCTAATTAGTTCCTATAATTAGGTGTGGGTGAGAAAATAAAGTAGTCAGTTTTATTCTCTCATTATTTTCTCTCTCCTCTTTTCTCTCTCTTTCAAAGTTACGTAATACTGCTCCAAGAAACAGAAGAGTCCCTCTTCCTTCCAACTAGCATTGGTGGAGCATTGATCTGGATTCGTGGACCTAGTAGAGGAATCTCAATTGTGGTTCTATCTCCGGATCTCGAAGAGCTTTGTGGAAATCACGCGTCAAAGGTTAATTCTTAACTATTATGTGATCCTTGAATATATATGCATGAGATCCTGTTTTAAGTGCTTATGAATATGATTCATGAAATTCCGCTTAGAGTACTTATAATCCTACAAGTGGTATCGCTTTAGCCTAATGCATATAAGTTTTTGGTCATAATAATTAGATTTATTTTGATGTGTTCATGACTAATTTTAATTTGATTAAGGGGAGGAATTGAATTATGGATTGAATGAATAATTGGAATTGATTAAATGGAGATTTAATTGCTTAATTTTTCAATATAAAGTGGCCGAATTTTATGAAAATTCAACCCTATTTTCGAAATTTATATTCTGATTTGATTTCGAATATTAAGTTCATATTATTAATCTGATTTTCATGTTTAAATTTGTTTATGTATGAAAATTAATTCATGTGAAAAGAGTTTTATATGAATTAGAGATTAATTTATGTGAATAACCCTAAAATTAATTAAAATGGAGATTTTGATTTAATTTTCTGAATTAGGCATAAAATAGTTTATGTTTAATTTAATTAAGATCACTAAACTAATTTGGCAAAAATGTTGTAATTTTAATTTTCTCCAAATTAAAAAAAAAAATTTAAGGAGGAGGAAGAGGAGCACCACGGCCGGTGGTCCGCACCGGTGGTCCGCCGCCCCGGAGTTCGGCGAGGATGGCGATACCGCCGGCAGCGGCCGGGCGAGGGTGGCGCCGCGCGGCAGCCCACGCGTGCGACGCACGTTCGACGTGCGCAGCAGCGTGATGCGGGCTGGCGCTGGGAATCCTTGCCGGCGTTGGTTCGCGTATGGTTGTCGGCGAGTTCCAGTGGTCTGTGGAGGTCGCTTGTTGTGTGGTTCCCGGCGAGTTCCGGTGGTCGCCCGGCGTGGGGCCTGGCCCGGCCCTTGTCTGCCGGGTCCCCCCTACCACCACGATACTTTCAATTAAAAAAAAAAAAGGGAGGATTTTGATTGAAACAGTAGCGTATAACTAGCAGCAATATCTGGACAGATTTTGTTTTTGAAATTTTGTAAAACAGTTTTTTGAGATAATTAAGTAAATTCCAATTATGTTAATTATGTTAATTATGTTAATTATGTTAATTTTGACTGGGTCATAAATTAATTCCATAATTTTATTCTTTAATCTAATTAAAACTAGTAGGCTAGATTTTTTAGGATAGAATCTTTAGGTGGTTAAGGATTACTTAAATATTTTATTCTCTTGCTTTAATTAAGAATATTTGATATTTTAATTGTTGGCAAGTATAATATGTGATATTATTATGTGGCTTTTATATTTTGATATAATTGCTATGTATGACTTGTATGGCCCAAATTAAGTTAGAAAATACGATCTGCGTATCGTGATGTATTCTTGTAATTTTAAATACGATCTGCGAATCGTTAAGTAATTTATTTAATTTAGTTATTATTTAAATTATTTTGATACTTATGTAATCCAAAGACGAGCCCATCAAGAGAAGGCCCATGGCTAAGATGGATGGAGATCCATGAAGAGTCCAAGAAGGAGCCATTGATGCTTAGTTCTTTGGATTAGGGGCCATACTAGATCATTTTATTTTCGCATTTTATTATTATTTAAAATGCTTATAAGTTTATTGCATGTTGTTTGTTGATGCGCTAGAGTTCACTAATTCATAACAACATAATAAACTTAGGTCCCGCAAATATTAAGGTTAGCTTTTCCAAACACAAAGTGCTTATTAACCCTTAATTAATAGTAATAGGTCATGCCTCCGCAAGGTATTATCATTAATTTTGGGAGATAAGGTAAAATTGCGAATTTTACTACTTAGTTTGGTTATCCTTAACAAAATCATCAAAAGCGTTTTGGGTTTTGAAGCAAGAGATAGTTAAGCATGCGATGTTTACCAATCTAAACAAGAATTATAAATTGTTATAATTAGTAAAGGAGTTTACTTACCTTGAGAATGTAACGTTAAGATAAGGCCTCCGTCTGCTTAGTGTTGCATGTTAATAGGATCTTGTATTCACTTATTCAAACGGGACATTAAAATTGAATAGGTGATCAACCTAGAAACCTTTGCATGTTTTAGGTTGTTTTATAAACATAATATTGAACTTTGTTTTATTCTGTCTGTAGATACTATGTCTAACAACAACAACAACTCTGTTTTCAACATTCGTCCTTTCCTTGAAAAGGACAGGCTGAATGGTGAAAATTTCATCAACTGGGAAAGAACCTTAAGACTTGTATTGAGGTCTGAGGGTCGAGAGGATGTCTTAGAAACCCCACTTCCTGTGATTACTGATGAGTCGTCTGAAGCCGACAAACGTCGTGCTAAGCAGGCCAATGATAGGTCTGTACCGATCACTTGCTTGATGATAGCGGCCATGGAGCCGAACCTCCAAAGGAGGTTCGAAACCAAGGATGCTTATACCATCATGCAAGAGCTGCGGGCTATGTTTCAAACACAGGCCCGAGTTGAGCGGTATGAGACCAAAAGGGAGATACTAGAATGTCACATGAAGCCGGGTCAAGTTTGTTGGCCCCCATGTTTTCGCTATGATGGGTCTATTCGAAAACATGGAACGACTTGGATTCCCTTACGGGGTCGAGTCAAGCTACGACATTATTCTCCACTCATCGCTCGACAACTTTAATCAGCTCCAGATGACCTTCAACATGAATGAGTCCGAAAAGACTTTGCAAGAGTTGCACGGGTTGTTGGTCAATGCTCGAGAGGAATATCCCTAAAGAACCAAAGAAAGAGGTTCTAATGGTTCGTAAGGGAAAGGGTTTTAAGAAGAAATGGGCAGAAAGAAGGACAAAGGCAAGCAAGTTGCCGTTGTTGCTGAAAAACCTAAGCCAACCGCCAAGCCAAAGGTGGCCGCGGAAAGCAAGTGCTTCCATTGTCACAAGATAGGACACTGGAAGAGGAACTGCCCTCTATACTTGGAGGAAAAGAAGTATGGGGCTTCCACTTCGTGTATATTTGTTATAGAAATCAATTTGACTTCTACTTCTTTATGGGTATTGGATACCGGCCGTGGTTCTCACATAGTTAATGACGTGCGGGGACTAAAAAGAAGTAGGAGGCCGGCAAAGGGCGAGGTAGAGCTTCGCGTTGGAAATGGAGCACGGGTCCCGCACTCTGCCATAGGAAGCTACGACCGCATTTGCCATCCGGCTTTGTTTTAGAATTAAATAATTGTTATTTTGTTCCTTCTATAACTAAGAACATAATTTCGCTTTTCGTATTGGATTCCGAAGGGTTTTGTTTTGAGATTAAGAACAAATGTTGTTCCATTTCTTACAATAATATGTTCTATGCTAGTGCTAAATTGATAAATGGCTTATATGTGCTTGATAGGTCATTACAAGTCTATAACATAGATAGCAAGAAACAAAAATCAAATGAATCAAACCTAACCTACATTTGGCATTGTCGAATGGGTCATATAAACCAAAAGTGCATCCAAAAGTTACAACAGGATGACATTCTTCCATCATTTGATTTTGAATCATTTGATGTATGTGAATCATGCTTCGATGGGGAAAATGACAAAGTCACCGTTTAATGGAAAGGGTGAAAAGGCCAGCGATCTCTGGGGCCTCATACATACGAGATGTTTGTGGTCCCATGAGCACAAAGGCAAAGGGGAGGGTTTAACTACTTCATTACCTTCACTGATGATTTGAGTAGATATGGATATGTCTACTTAATGAAACATAAGTCGGAATCTTTTGATAAATTCAAAGAGTTCCATAATGAAGTACAAAATCAACTTGGTAAGACAATTAAAGCACTGCGATCTGATCGTGGTGGCGAGTATTTGAGCCAAGAGTTTGATGATCATTCAAGGGTTGTGGAATTCTTTCACAATTGACTCCACCAGAACACCACGCTTAAATGGTGTATCCGAAAGGAGGAATCGGACCTTATTGGATATGGCTCGATCAATGATGAGTCTTCGCTGATTTTCCGATTTCCTTTTGGGGATATGCTCTCGAAACAACTCGCACACACACTAAACAAGTAAGCCTGTCAAAGGTCAGAAAAGACTCCATATGAGTTATGGAATGGAAAAACTCCAAACTTGTCTTTTCTTAAGATCTGGGGATGTGAGGTCTATGTAAAACGTTTATCGTCGACAAACTTGCACCCAAGTCGGATAAATGTCTCTTTGTAGGATACCCAAAAGAGACAAGGGGTTATTACTTCTATAACCGTCAAGAGAACAAAGTGTTTGTTGCTCGTGATGGTGTCTTTCTTGAAAAGGAATTTGTTTCTAGAAAGACAAGTGGGAGTAAAATAATTCTCGAAGAAATTCGAGATGAGCAACAATTGGATGTGGTTCACACCATGTCGAGACGGCCCGACAAGACGAAAGTCTAGTTCGAGAGATGACGTATTCAACGCGTGAACCTCCTACCGTCCCACTTGAATCTAATTCAAGCGAAGATCTTCAAGAAGTTGAAGAGAACATTTCTCTTGATGCTCGGGCCCCGCGTAGGTCTAGTAGAGAAAGGATTCCAAACAAGAGGTTGGTCGATTTCCCGTTAACCGAAAATTCGAAATAATGATTTTGGAGAATTCGTAACCTACTACCTACAAACAAGCTTGACGTGCCTGCACTCCGAGAAATGGCTTCGATGCCATGAAATCCGAGTTAGACTCCATGTCTCGAGAATAAAGTTTGGACCCCGGTCGACTTCGCCCGATGGGGTTAACCCTATTGGATGCAAGTGGGTGTTCAAATTGAAAAACAGACAAAGATGGGAATGTCTATGTCTATAAAGCAAGACCGGTTGCAAAAGGATCTCCGACAAATTCATGGTGTAGACTATGATGAGACCTTTTCTCCAAGTAGCAATGCTTAAGTCAATTCGGATACTTTTAGCGATTCTCGCATTTCATGATTATGAAATTTGGCAAATGGATGTCAAAACTGCATTCTTGAATGGGTTCTTGAATGAGGATGTGTACATGACACAACCTGAAGGTTTTGAGGATCCAGAAAATCCTAAAAGGGTTTGCAAGCTTCAAAGATCCATATATGGATTGAAGCAGCATCTCGGAGCTGGAATCTTCGATTTGATGAGGCAATCAAGAAATTTGGTTTCCTCAAAAGCGAAGAAGAGTCTTGTGTTTACAAGAAGTTTAGTGGGAGCAGCTTAGTCTTCTTGGTATTGTATGTAGATGACATACTACTCATGGGAAATGACATACCAATGCTTGAGTCACCAAGGAATGGTTGAAAAGTCGTTTCTCCATGAAGGACCTCGAGAAGCCGAGTACATACCGGGGAATTAAAATCCATAGAGATAGGTCTCGAAGGATGATTGGACTAAGTCAAGAAACTTATATTGATAAAGTTCTTGCAAGGTTCAACATGGAAAACTCGAAGAGAGGATTCATTCCCATGTCACATGGCATATCGCTTAGCAAGAGTCAGTGCCCAATTGAGCCTGATGAGTTGAAGCGAATGAGTAGCATACCTTATGCTTCGGCTATAGGGTCTATCATGTATGCCATGATAAGTACTCGACCAGATGTTGCATATGCCTTGAGCATGTGTAGCAGGTTCCAAGCAAATCCAGGGGAAGCACACTGGATTGCAGCTAAGAGCATCCTTAAGTACTTGAGAAGAACTAAAGGCATGTTCTTAGTCTATGGAGGTGAAAGTGAGTTGGTTGTTAAAGGTTATACTGATGCGAAGCTTCCAAACGTACGACGAGATGATTACCGCTCTCGGCCGTGGTACGTCTTTTGTCTAAATGGAGGAGCAAAGGAGCCGGAAGAGCTCAAAGCAAAGCACCGTAGCGTACTTCCTACGAAATCCGAATATTTAGCAGCGGTTGAAGCAGCTAAAGAAGCAGTTTGGATAAAGAAGTTCTTGACAGAGCTGGATATTATACCTAGTGCTCTGGAAGGGATTGAGTTGTTCTGTGATAACAATGGTGCTATTGCGCAAGCAAAAGAACCGAGATCACATAACAAATCCAAACATGTAATGAGGAAGTATCACCTCATTAGGGAGATTGTTGACAAAGAAGGATGTCAGATCCGCAAAGTTCACACGATATGAGAATGTGGCGATCCGCTCACTAAACCACTACCTCAACCCAAGCATGAGTGTCACGCTAGGGCTATAGGCTTGAAGCAAATGTTAGAGTGGCTTTAGATTGTACTAGGTTTAGAGAAACTTATTACGATGTAGAGACATGGTTTTGCTATTTTATGTTTATGAGAAATAAAATTTTATCTTATTTAATTTTGGTTTGGTATTAAATAAAATGTCCAAAATATATCTTGAATTCAATGGTTTTGTCAAATATGTGATTTGATGAATGAAACACCATAAGTGAACAGAATTCATAGAATATTGTAGTTCCTAATCTAAGTCGTTAAATTGGACATAAATGACTTATTAAAGGATTAGCATATAAGATTGATTGATAGCGCCGTTTCATGGGCTATGGGAACATGGAGATGTTTAGTCAATCATATGGACATGTATAGTTGATACATGATCGAATAGGCCTACTTAGAAGTTTCTATAACTTCGTAATTATATTAGTGGATTCCTAAGACATGAGTGGAACACTACTTAGCCTAATGATTGGTATAACTTTGATGCTGTCAAACGTCATGCCGTAAAAGGGGACTATAAAGGCAGTGTTCGGGTTGTGCTAAAAGTTGAGTGGGAGTTTTGGTTGCCACAAGATTGAAAAGTCCTCCTATATGAGATAGGAAGGGTGTCTTGGCCCCTTGGAGAGTGAGAATTGAAAAATGCATGGCCGTGCTCAAATGGATTATATGATGATCATTTGTTTGTCAATTCGAACTCGGATTTCAAGGATTAATTTGAAGACTAGTATGGATGATATAGTGATATGGTCATACTATCAAATTGGACACTAAGAGACTTAAGGAATTTGAAGATTGCACACTCGTCTCGGACAAGTGGGAGATTGAAGGAATTGTGTCCTTGACTCTAATGCAATTACTAAATATAACGTGGATCATATTATGGAGATAATAAATTCATTAAATTGGGTCGTCTATACGCCTTGCTAGAGGATGCTATAGAACTTCAGGTTTAGTAAATAATAAACCCGAAGCCCAATTAGATGGATCCTACAAAGGTCACACTTACACAATCCAGATCAATAAAAGAATGACCTAGAGCCCATGTAGGACTCTAGGAGTGGCCGGCCAAGGAGATGGAAAAGGGGAGGACTCCTAACCTAATTAGTTCCTATAATTAGGTGTGGGTGAGAAAATAAAGTAGTCAGTTTTATTCTCTCATTATTTTCTCTCTCCTCTTTCTCTCTCTTTCAAAGTTACGTAATCCTGCTCCAAGAAATGTAAGAGTCCCTCTTCCTTCCAACTAGCATTGGTGGAGCATTGATCTGGATTCGTGGACCTAGTAGAGGAATCTCAATTGCGGTTCTATCTCCGGATCTCGAAGAGCTTTGTGGAAATCACGCGTCAAAGGTTAATTCTTAACTATTATGTGATCCTTGAATATATATGCATGAGATCCTCGTTTTTAAGAGCTTATGAATATGATTCATGAAATTCCGCTTAGAGTACTTATAATCCTACAATTTTAAGCATGAATCACCATCAAAAATTGTCCAATTAATAAACAAAAATCGAAATTTTATAATTGAACAATTCAGATCGCCAAAAAAATCAGAAAATAATAATAAAATTAACCAAAATTCTAGATTATCAAAACAAAAAAACAACTAAATAACAAAATTTTCATAATTTAGAAATTACCTCCAACTAAGAGAAGGAATAACATTAATCCATACTCTACCAAGTGTCATTGCCCCCGCCACCCACCATTCTTATTTTCACCCCTCGCACTCTCTCGTGCGAGGTCCCAACAACAACAAGAAAAAAGGCAACCAAATAAACATCTCCTTTTTCTGTAAGTTTTCTATCCTCCACTTTGCTCCACCTTCAATTCTCTGCTGCCATCAATTGGGATGTTTCTTTTTCTTTTCTAACCAGGGACATGTTTATGCATCTTCATATTCACCGTTCTAGCTTTCCCTCCTATAAGAATCAAAATTTCCTAAATCTATAACTTTCTTGGAAAAATTAGATGTATCTCACATCCACCTGCACCTATTTCACGACTTTAATTCCATTTGATTTCTTGTTTTCTTTGCTAAACGGGTCAAACAAGAAAATAATTCATCTTTGTAATCTTTATTTTTTGAGAGTTGTAATGGAGAAGGATTGATTTTTTTTTGGGAATAGGAGATGACAGAGGTATCATTAATGGGGTTTTGGGAATTGGAAGAGAAGTGCGTGACATAGCAGTGAGAAGGAGAAACGCGTGATTGCGTGAAGTTAGCTTTCGTTTTTTTTTTTTTTTTACTTTGGGCAGACAAAGAAAATAATTGGGCCCTGTATTTTTGGAGGCCCTGTGCAGTTGCTCACCCTGCACAGGGCCTTAGCCGGGCCTGGTTGTGATGGTGATGTGGCAATGGATGATATGTTATTGATAAATTATGGTGAGTTTGTGAGGAGACTAGTATTAGGCGGTGGAAAAGAATTAAAGGGTGATGAAGGCGTGCGAGTGATTTATCAGTTTGGCCGATTGGTGAGGTGTGTTGTGAATTATCAGTTTGGCCACGAGATTTGAGAGTGAATAGATTTGTGCCGTGTCGAGTTGTGTGAAGGTGTGCGGTCCGCTCAGATTAATGTGAGATGAGTGTATTATATAGTGTAGGTAAGGTAGTTGCATCGTAATAAAGCTTCCGAAAGCTAAGAGGCTTTCCAAAAGATTTTTATCATAAAAGATTTTAGAAAAGAGTTAGATAAAAGATATTTAAAAACAGTTTGGGAAAAGATTATTTTTGTAAAAGATATTTTTATTAATAAAACTAATCAATTAAATTGGGCTAGAAAAGGGGTTTCATATAATTGGGCTTTCATAAAAACTATTTTTTAAAGGTTTTCGAAGATGGGCTTTTAAAAGGTTATTTATAAAAAGGGTGTGGAAATGGGTTAATAAAAAAGGTTATAAAATGGTTTGGGCTTAAAAACATTTTATTTTAGACTCGTTTTTTATTCTTTCCTCGATCCGGACCAATTGGAACAGGGTATTGGTCATCATAGGGTACTAAATAAGGAGACACGATTATGTGTCTACAGAAGCCCCCACTTTGACTGAGGTTTGCAAAACCGAAAGTCAAAGTATACATGTCGGGACGGAGAATGATTCTAGATGCTCTGCAATCCAAAATCACTCCTTTACGGCAGTACCTGCAAAACAAGCAAAAGTTTCAGGAACAGACATGTGTGAAACATATTTGCAAAATAATTGTAAATTTGCAAAAATGAAATGATATAGATGAAAAAGAATCATGATCTATTTTAGTCCGGCTCATGTCGGCGTAGAGCTATTATGGTCCCGCTCCAGGGTGTTATTGATGATGTGTAGAGCTATTCTGGTCCGACTCACGTGAGGGTAGAGCTATTATGGTCCCGCTCCAGGGTATTGATGATGTGTAGAACTATTCTGGTCCGGCTCACGTCGGGGTAGAGCTATTATGGTCCCGCTAGAGGGTATTGATGATGTGTAGAGCTATTATGGTCCTAGGCTCACGTCGGGGTAGAGCTATTATGGTCCCACTCCGTGGTATTGATGATGTGTAGAGCTATTATGGTCCGGCTCACGACGGGATAGAGCTATTATGGTCCCGCTCCAGGGTAATGAGTAGAACTATCATGGTCGGCTCACGACGGGATAGAGCTATTATTGTCCCGCTCCAGGGTAATGTGTAGAGCTATTATGGTCCGGCTCACGACGGGATAGAGCTATTATGGTCCCGCTCCAGGGTAATGTGTAGAGCTATTATGGTCCGGCTCACGACGGGATAGAGCTATTATGGTCCCGCTCTAGGGTAATGTCTAGAGCTATTATGATCCGGCTCATGACGGGATAGAGCTATTATGGTCCCGCTCCAAGGTAATGTGTAGAGCTATTATGGTCCGGCTCACCACGAGATAGAGCTATTATGGTCCCACTCCAGGGTAATGTGTAGAGCTATTATGGTCCGGCTCACGACGGGATAGAGCTATTATGGTCCCGCTCCAGGGTAATGTGTAGAGCTATTATGGTCCGGCTCACGACGGGATAGAGCTATTATGGTCCTGCTCCAGGGTAATGATGATGGTCCACAGACATAACGGTGTGTTTTCAGCTGTTAATACTCCTGAGTACTTGTTGTCTCTCGAGCAAGATTTGTGTGGAGTATAGCATGTTGGAAGAATGGCAAAATTGTATTTTTGTTGCGGATTTGAAATCCGTTAGTTTATCACGCGCGATGTCGTAATGAACATTTGAATTCATTTGGAATTGAGCGTGTGGGTTGCACTTGGCTAAGAAGCCCCCAAGCGTGCTGTACAGACTCGTGCGCCGTACGCACAGCCCGCGCTTGGCGCGGGATGCTGCACTGGACGCAGTGCGATGTCGTAATGAACATTTGAATTCATAAGGAGTTGAGCATGTGGTCCCCACTTGGCTAAGAAGCCCCCAAGCGCGCTGTACAAAGCTGTGCGCTAGACGCACAGGCCTGCGCTTGGCGTGGTATGCTGCGCTGGACGCAGTTTGCTGCGTGTGGCACAGCGTTGTCGGTGCGCTGGACGCACTATGTATATAGCACTTGTCTTCTGTTGTTAGTAATGGTTCGCAGACTTTGGCGGAATATAACCCATATAGAGCCGTTTAATGTTGGGTACCTGCGAATACAAATAACACACATATATACAGACAAACAATTAGGAAACATGCATGTGTCCCGTGATGTGGGTGCTAGTGTATGAATAGTAAAAACTTGACCTATAAAGAGTGACCTCTAATACCCGAGACTTAAAGGTGCTATCGTGTGTGCATACATGTGTGCGTGTGTGTGTATGACTCGATGATTGATGCTAGAATCCTATGGCTAAGGAGGAAAGATGCAATGCTTGACATAATGTTTGGACGATGCAGATACGTAATGCAAATGCAGAGATGTGACACTAATGCAGAGATATGACACTAATGCAGATGATATGATATGATGCTTTAATCGTTTCATTAGAAGCTCAAACTTTCTTTTAGAAAACTTATTTTTTGAAAGAGGAGAAATGGGAAACCCCAAGGATGATCCACGTAGGTTATGTTTGATGCGATATGTGTTATAGTTGTTACGGGCCTAAGTGAGCCCGTAAAACAGTTAGGGTCTCGTATGGGTCTAGAGCCCACAATCTTTTGTATGGACTCGTAGTGAAGTTCTGATCAATGGAGCCTAATGATCTTCTATGGATTATATATTCGATTTGGAGTACGTTATAGAACGAGCTTTTGTAGCTTTTGAGTTGAATATGCTTCGAGGTTTGTATATCAAGGGCCTAAGTGAGCCCATAAAGTAGGTACAATCTTGTATCAGTGTGGGTTTTAAAACCCAATATTTCATGTATGGACTCGTAATGAAGTCCTTATTACAATTGGTCTATACTTGGAGCCTATGATTTTCTGAGTGGACCAGTGATAAAGCCCCAGTAAGATGGAGCTGATGAAGTATTCAGCTTGATTTTGAAGATATCTCGTCACGCTTAGCGAAAGTTTCGATCGAAGATTCCATATAGGGTTCCTAAGTAAAAAAGACAAGAAAGGTCAAAGAAAAGAACACTCAAGGGATGAGGCGTGGTCATAGCGCTGAGTGTTGAAAGGTTATGCTAAGGTTGGCTTAGAAGCGATAATGTGGCTGAGAAAACGGCAAGGGATAAGAATTAGAAGAGGACGGAGCCATAATGAGTTGACTCATGCAATAAGGTAGGCTAATGATGCAGGTTCAAATCCCATTCTAGTTCTAAGGGTAGGGATGAGCATTGAAATTCATGATTTTTGGGCGATCACGCTTTTCTCATGGGCCTAGGCGAGCCTTTAAAATATATGTTTTGAATTAAAATGGCCGGGCCTCAAAAGGGGTTGCCTACGTATCCATGAGTGAATCAAGCCAGTCGTAGCTCTTAACATTTTAATGGTGGCCGAGCATTTTGCTTTAGAGCCATTTGCAATGAATTAAGCATTCAATTGGAAGAGGTCTTTTGGCAAGGGTGGATAATGATGTAGGTTTGGTTTGGTTTAAAGCGGTCTGACCTCGGGGTGAGGTTTCCTACGTATCTTTAGCAAAATCAGACCATTCGTAGTTCAGGCTAATGAATGAGATGATGCCCTGACTTTTTCCTAAGTCGCCCTTACGGGTTTTCGACCTAGCGGGCTTTGGTTTGTCTTTTATGGCTTATGGGAATGCAATGGTTATCGGTTGTTTATGAGAATGTTTATTACGAGAGGTATGATTTGACTTGTAATGGTTCTTGGTGGTGGAGGTCAAGGCCTTTGATGAAGTTCGAGGTTTAGAATTGAAGGTTGAAGTTTTTGAAAAGAAGGTACATTTGACAAAGCTATTGATGGGCTTATGTGCAACACTTCTCTTTTTTCACTTTTTGTAACGATCTCTTTTTTTTTTACTTTTTATTTTTGATTTTCATTCTGTTACTCCTTTTTTTACTTGCCCTTTACATTGAATTGATGTCAAGTGTACTTCCTATGAGGTAGGTTAAAGGGAGAGGGGGTGTTATACATGATAAGGATTGTAGCAATCATTGCGGGGAAGGGAGGAATGCCTCTTTTATATATGTCATTGCTCATTGCCTTTATTAGAATAGTCATGAGAGTTAGAAATTCATTTCTTCTAAGGCAACAATCGTGATTTCCATTGATGCTCATTAGTGCAAGGTTAGAGAAAAATAAAAACTCATTTATTGATTGAAAATTATGAGTACATGCAATGAAAGGGAAATCCTATATTAGACTCGGGCGAATAAGAGAAATGAAACATAAAATGGAATCTCAAGTCTAGACTCCTACGTCACTTGATGAGACAAGCCTTCGCCGCTTCAATCTTCACGAGGTCTCTTTCTAAATGAAAAGAGAAGATGTGCATATATTACCCCCTTTTTTTTTTAAACCGAACCTAAGCGAGTCTAGGTGTTTTAATGAATATATGCTATTGGGACCGGGGGTCAGCGTCTTTGTAGTCCTGGATCGGATAGCAATTGCAGTCTCTTCTCATCGATCATGTCTTGGATAATCGTCTCGAAGGCTCATGCACCTTCGGTAGGGTGACCTTTCCCCCTATTATATTCGCAGAGAGGAACCTTCATCCCACATCGGATTTCTTTCTTCTTTGGGTGGGTCTTCTAGGGGTCTAATAGAAGAAATTGCATCTTTAGCATGAAGGTGGTCAAAAGCAACCTCATAACTCATGTCTAGCGAGGTATACTTCCCATGCGATTTCTTTTTAGGCCCGATGGCATTATGTATAGGTCCATGTGAAACAAAGTGACATGAAGGTGCTTAGAAGGTATTCCAATCGAGTAACGGTGAAGTCTGACTTGATCAAGGCCCGAGAATCGAGCTATGTGGTATGCCGTTGTTAAGTTCATTGATCCTTTGTGGGTCGGCCTACCATTGTATCGAAGCTATCTAATGCCTTGTAGTTTGCACTACCATTATCCCGAAGAGCAAGAGTAGTTCCGCCTCTAGTCTCCAAACACGTGCTACAAGATCTACCAAGATTCCCTTCAACTCATCAATTTGTTCTTGAAATGTGTTTGTCCTATTGTATGTTTCCTATAATGGACCATCCAACGGGAGATTAGAAATGGAGTGATGATGGAGAGAAAGGAATGAAATGGCATAATGTATGTTTGTTTTAAAAAGTCGAGCTTCTAGGAACAAAATAGCATCTTCTAAATGAATGATATCTTTTTTTTGGATGAACCTAGACCTAATGCATGTATGAGTGACTCAATCTATGCATTCGAACCTGTAAAGGATGCCTACATATCCCAAAAGAGGGAATCAGATCGCTTGTAGTTCAGGACTACTAAATGCAGAACGCATGAAATGAAATGGAGAGCATGGATGCAATGAGACTCCTAAATGATTAATAACTCTAGTTATGCATGAAGTGTATAAACGATGGACTATGCAATGCAGAGGGACTCCTGTATGAATGCAATCCTAATTGACATGAAACTCTAATGACTTCAGAATCCTAGACTTAATAGACTTCTAATTAATGACGTTAGAATTCTAAATTTGATAAACTTTCGAGATCCTAGACTCCTAATATGCATGAAACTCTAGTGGACCTAGACTCCTAAAATGAATGGAATTCAAATGGTTTTAGACTTCTAATATGGGTGGAACTCTAATGGATTCGAGACTTCTAAGATGGACATAATTCTAATGGTTTTAGACTCTTAAAATGGACAGAATTCTAATGATTTTAGACTCCTATTATGCATGGACTTTCTATGGATTATAGACTTCTAAGATGGATGAGACTCAAGCGAATGAAGAATCCTAACATGGACAGAGTTAGACGAGGTTAAGAACTCTAAATGGAGTGAAACTGGATGAACCTAGACATATGGGCTAAATAGACTTCTAGTGCAGCTAGAATTCCTAATAAAATGAGACTTTTACAACAAGATGGACACTAAAAGGAATCCTAAATGATGCGCACATGAAAAGATGGATAATATACATGAAAGGATGAATTTTTGAAAAAAGATATGTGATAGGAAAAAGATGGAGAGATTTTTTTGAAAAAAAAGGTAGAGATAGAATTTTTGATGTAGATAGGAGATTGAAGATGAAATCAAATTTTGAAAAAGATAGGAGAATGATTTTTGAAAAAAAGATGGGGATAAATTTTCAAAAAAAATGGGAGATCATTTTTTTTTAAAAAAAGATGGGAGATATAGTTTGGTAAAGGATGGGGATAGAATTTTCGAAATAGATAGGAAAGATGGAAAGGAGAAATGATGAGATTATATTTTGGATGAATTTTTTTTAGAAAGAAAAAAAAAGAAGAAAGAAGAATAAAGTGGTCATAATGTTAAAAGTATAAAAATGGGAGGATTGGAAAGCGGAATGAGAATTACGTGCCACAAGAAACACAACCGAAATAGAACAAGCACGCTGCGCATGGCGCAACAACCTTGCGCATCACGTGAAGGGAAGCGCTAGACGCAAACCCGTAGCCGCGCAAAATGCGCGAGAAAGCGTGACACGCATATGTATCGCGTCCGACGCAAAAGGAGTGCGTGGAGTGCAGATGAAGCGGAGACAGATTTTTTAATTTTTTGCTCGTCGCGCAAATTCATTCGATAGTTTTGACTCGAAAACTGATAATACGAAACATTTAATGGCACTCACACACAAATATGCGCAAATATGATAATATGCAAAGTTCTCAACCTAAAGTCTAGTTCTACATTCAACTATTGGTCGGGTTTTAGGTTAAGGCCGAAAGGGTCTATGACTAAGAGATTGATCCCACGCTTCGTACCTTCGCTTAAAAAAGGTGGCCACGTGTAAGACGCACTCAAGTTCTCAAGTCAGAACAAGATAACAATGCCATGGTCGGGTAGGTTTGCTTATGACTAAGATCCAACACTATCGCTCGGAAGCTTTTGGAAGGACAAAGCGCAAACCCTCCCGGGGGTGACCTCACACATAGAACATGTGCTAATAAGGCAAGATAGATTGTCCTTATGGTGGCCGAACAATAGCCATGCACATGCAAAACATTATATTATTCTAAGGCATAAAATAAGAATGAATCGTATTTTTCAAGTTTCACCCACTCATTTTTAAAAAAAAATTAATTTTTTTTTAAATCATCCTGCGTGGAGTCGCCAAATTGTAGGCGTGGATTTTTCATTCCTTTAATGCCTACACGCGGTGTGAGCGCGTTTATTTGACAACCCCATTGTTAAGGTTTTATTGAAAATTGTTTTGAAGTCGCCAACAAATTTTTAGAGGAAAACTTTTTAAACCTAATTGGATATTGAACTCGTAGGGACATCTCGAGACTTATCCAATGTAGATTTTCCCGTCCCGACTCCATAGATGGTCAAAATGAACCAAAGATTGAGTTCGGGGTGAGGGTACAATAAATCCGAACCATGTTGCTCATTGTCCGGCCTCTACTAAATATCGATTCATTTCGCATTTTATGCAAAAGAATAATCATATAATATTTTAAAACACCCTAAAAATAATGAGTCTAAGTTGGTTCAAGAAACACATAAAAGACTAATTTTTAGTGGTAAGTTATTAGACAATCAATATTAATGGGTTTCTAGCAAGGTTGCTCATGTTATCTCGAATTAGTTGGAACATTTATTTAGGTCTTGATTAACAATAAATACAACGCGATAAATATCGCAATCAAAAGCATTTAAAAATAATATGCTCATAAAAATAAATAAAAAAATATGAAAAATAAAATACTCATAAGTGAAGCTAGGATAATATCACTACTACAAAAGCGTGTTTTCGCGACGCTTTTAACCCATTTTGCGACGCCAAAAGCGTCGCGAAATTTGCTCTAGACGCCAAAAAGCATCGCGCCAATTGAGTAGGTAAATCCCGACGCTTAAAAGCGTCGCCATTCTCGACGCCTAACGTAGTCCCCAATTTTTCTCGTCACATAAAAGCGTCTCCATTCGCGACGACTTACAACACCATACCGCGTCTAAATCTGGACGCTTTTTGGCGTCGTGAAAAGAAAATTTGGGTTCAAAATTTAATATTTGTTTGGCAAAATATTTTGGCTCTAAAAAGCATTTCGATTTTTGTATAGTCTCTTTCTACTATTTTCCCGAATTAACAAATCTATATATATACAGACATTTACTTTAATTTAGAGTAAAACCAACATTGAAACTTGATCAATACTTTGATCAATATATTATAAATGTATACTTTGATTAAAATCCCTACAAATACTGCATATTCACCAAAATCCTAGCCAATATTTTTCCAAAAACACAATTGCAAATTGTATGTAATAAAGTCTAGAAAAACTATCTAAAGTGAAGCAGCCTAGAAAATAAGCTAACTTATAAGATCTAACTAGCAAAATAGATGATATGGTAGCTACTTCGAAGCCATCCGTTCTTGATCTGTTGCACCTTCATTATTTTCGAGTACCTTCAAAATGAGAAAAGAAAAGACACAAAATATAATTAGTAATGATAATATGCAAGTTTGGAGTTTGTCGAATCGAGAACTATAATGTGGCTCACATTCTAAAGGAATCTTGTCCATAATATTTGATAACAAAATTATCCCTATTCATAAGTACAGCTTTTGCTAAAAGTGATGATTTTATTTCTATTCTAACGGACAGTTGTAAAGCCTAAATAGACAAGCCACAACTTACGGACAAATCAAACCACTAAATCCTGAAAAGTTTACAAATATTTCACCAATGTTCTCTTATGCATCATAAGTTCAGAACAGTAGCACAAGGTTCAATATTTAACCACATGAAAGCAAGAAACTTGCACGAAAGTAAAAAAGTGAAATTACAAGGTTTTTTTTCCTACCTATATTCCTCACCTCCCACATGAAAATTAAGCTCAATATTTTGATTTGTATGAAACATGATTCAAGCAAAACTTATACAAGGCAACTCAAACAAGCTTAAAATCTCAAAAAAATTCATGACAAGCGCCTAAAATTAACAAATAAATCTGACGATATAATAAGAGCAATCCCAACGCAAATCCTAACTAACTATTCAAGTTAGAGAACTAATTAGAAACATCTACAGAGAGAGCAAACCTGAGACGAAGAATAAAATAGATCGACGAAATTGGAATATTTACGAGAGTTCTTTATCATTGTCCCCGTTTGATTCAATGTATGTCTGTCAAATAGATAATATGACTAACATATTGACTTTAATGTTCAATAGTTTTAGTATTTTATGATCATACTTACAGCTATTCTAATGCTTGGTAGATCGGGTTTATCAAGTTGGTTGTTTTGATAATCATGATAACATAATCCTTGGTCACTAAGTCAAGAATTTTCTACATTACTTACTATTGCATTATGAAGACCCCAAGTCGTTGCACTAAGACATAATAATGGATAGAGCAAATTCCTTTCACAGAACATCATAATCGAATAGAAAAAATAATAGTAAACTAAATTTTAATCATATACTCTTATCCCCTAACCTGTAAATCATGTGGGGAATTGCAATCCTGCAAACAGAAAAAGAACAGAAAGGGATTAGAAATTTATGAACATAAAAGGCAGGTTATTGAACATAAAAATTATGAATGTCTCATAAGTTGTGACATCAGCATATATAGCAGGCAGTGCAGCAGACGATGCTGCAGCTCTACAGCCTACAGACAGCAGCTATGACTGGCTGCCACAGTCAGTGACTATGAAATCATGTTTGGGTAACGAGAAGCAGATTGTAGTAAGATTATGGTTTTCCATACTATAGAGCAACAAAGCATTTACGCACTAGATGCTTTAAGTTATGGGATCGGAAAGCAAATCTTTCACTAAGAGCTATTATAAAATGCCAGAAGACTTAACCTGAAAATCATAACCTTATAGAGCTACAAACAATTTGAACTAAGAGGAGTAAGTTATATCTCAAGCAACTAACAAAACCCACACATCACACTTATTTGCAACAACTCTATGGGAAAGTTCATTATAAAACAACATAGAGTCAAGAAACATTTTGAGATTATATGGAGGCAATCAGGCAACCAAAAATCTAAATAATGGGAGACAATAATTCTGATTCTGACATCTTCTTTGCCAAATTCAAAAATTACCTACCCTACAAGATCTACCATTACTAATACAGTCATAAACTTCAAAAACGGACATTTTGAACTTACCAACCAAACTCAATTCATCCTCCATAGTACACAATCCACCTAGTTTATCACCAACTTCAAAAAAAACAGTTATTCTTCAAGCTTTACGTTTCATTCTAACACATATTCTGCGCAATAATGAATCAAAGGATCTCAAAATAGAATATGGAATTTCAAGTTTAACTGGTAAAGTCAGAAAAACTAATATACATAAATCACTTTTATTACTCTCAGACTCTCAGTCGATCATTAAATCAAAAGAAGAGATGTAATTCGAATATTATCATAAAAAGCTCAAATCTAAGATTAGGGCGAAAAAATTGGCAAATATAAAGAATTAGGAAAATACAATAGAGAGAAATTTGGAGGCGAGAAAGAGAGGCGACAACCAGCTGGGGAAAACGATTAAAAAAAGGAGATTGACATAAAAATTGATAAAGGATCAGGAAAACATATTAAATACTTTGGTAATTTCAACCCAACAATAATGAGATAATTCCCCCAAAAAAAAAATTGACCCTGCAATTCCTGGGAGAAAACCTCAAATTCCAGACTATGAGAATATTAATTATATGAAAGATTGAATACCAAAATTTTCTTCAGAAATTAAGCAATTAAACAAGATACTGCAAATTAAAATCGATTAAACAAACCTACCTTCAATTTTTTGGAATCTTAGACAAATGTTCTTTTCCTCGAAA